>LPNX010606643.1:202652-484255 GCA_001517045.1 Pseudotsuga menziesii
ATGTATATGTATATATAATTAAAAGGGCAAGAGAGAGCAGCAAGAGTTTTTCCCCTCTTTGTTTTGTTCCATCTTGGAACCCACACCAACGCTGTGGCTTTTCATGCTCTCAGCCTCCTTCACTTCATCGTGAATGCTGGACCAATCCCTCTTGGTCATGACACTTAGTGTCTCTGGTCCATTTCAGACCTCTAAACCATGGAGTCTCTCCACATGGTTTGTCTCGGCTGCTAGGACCCCCACAGTATTACTAGCACCTTTTTCATTACTGCTCATCTGAGCTCTCCAGGACAGTCACATGTCCACATGTACCCCTAGGATGCTCTCATATTCCTCGCTTCCAGCGATACCTATATCCAAACATTGAATAGATTCACATGTTTAGTTTATTCTCATCGGTTTTATCTCTAGAACAAGAGCTTAAAACATCATAACCAAATCATATACACATGTACATTCATAAGCAAAATAATCCAATACTTATCTGTATTGTGCGTTTCCTCATTGGTCCACAGGATCCTGCTTCACTTTGCAAGCCTTGGGATCACCTATGGACTTGGATGTTAGGTCAGCACGCAGGCTGCTTCCACAACATCAAATCATTAATGTCCAGCCAGTACATCCACATGTTTACTAGGCTTGGAACTTTACCACGACCATTTCCAGGTCTAGGATCTACTATGGATCCTCGGGCATATAACAGCCCAACATACACTTATACCAACACATACACTTATACCAGAAATACACTTATACCAACATACACTTATATCAACAATAACCCTTACTCCACAACCCCTCACAACAACCATTTTCCTTTTCTCTTTAGGGTGCAACACCCAGCTGCATCTATTTAGCCTGTCAACACAAGCAATATAAGCAAACTCATTAGCGTTATTGCTCTAAAACTGTAATCATATTTCATATCATTCACTATCAAGTATTGAGACACCAGGAGTGCGTCCACTCCCTAGGGTGTAATCAATATTGAAAACCCTTTCATGATCCGACATCGGGAAAGTGTGCACTCTTTTCTGGTGTGTGCCATGTAGGCCCTATTCATACTCAAGCAATCAGTCATCCTGGAAATAAAATCAAAACATGTTCTGCATATGGAATTTTAATAATTTGACATGCATATTCTTAGCAAGGGTCATAGAACACTTATCCATTTGTCGACGCAGTATGCCTTCGTTAAGGAGAAATGGGGCTCCCTTCTTTGAGTTGATAGTCCCTCGGTTAGCTATTCCAACTCCTTCTTACATTTCATATCCACACATGTCTTACCGACATAATCAATACCATCTCACTCATGTTGCTTACCAAACATGTAGTGCAGATGAGACATTTCCAAAATGTCCAATGGAGTTTCACCCGAAACCCATTTCCAAGATAAGGGAAAACCTTCCCATGAAGTTTGGCTCCTGCGGGCCTCACACATGATCTTCCTGCAGTGTGTACCCCTGGCACATTCATCAAATAGCCAAACAGTCAATCATTATCTGAAAAATACAATTCAAATTGATTGTTCCATAACCAAGCAATGACATCAGTAATCAAATTCAATAGGAATTTGCAACTCTGTCTACTACAGAAATTGATTTGCTTAGCAATGAGGTGATCCTCATTTGTGGGTCTCTTGTAAGCAGCACCACTATGCCCATTGTAATTTTATGCTTACTAGCATAATACGAATACCCACTTACAATGCGTCCTCCTGACACAATCTTATGCAAGCCAATAGTGATTAGTAGTTGTCAGCAATTCCTTAAATCTGAAATTCACAATTCAAATTTAACAACCCATTATGCATACCAACTATTTTCACAGCCATGAGACTCTTCTCATAAGGTTTGGCTCTTTAACATGGTAGATTTTGGCATTTGTCATGGTCTTACTCTCATTGCCATGCTCTAAATAATCTACCTGAAACCTGAGCTTCAATCAGCCAAACACTTGGTAAGTCTGGATGCATATAACCTTCTCATTGCTGCAACCATCACTGAAGCATTTTCAGAATTCATAAAATTCAAATACTTCCAGGTGTTAATTACATCAATATTACCAAAACTCATTTACTTAACGCAATCATTATCATACTTTAAGTTATAGGGTACAGTCACATCATTTATGCAATTTAAATGAAATGTTCAGATACTCCTTACTTCACAAGCATATCATTTGTACCACCTTGCTCTTCCATAGAGCATTTCTGGTAGCCAGTTGATCATGACTATCCTTTTTATGCACTTACTATCCTGCATTCATAACAGCCTTTGAAATGGTTCCTGAATTGTCATCAATTCATCATTTCAGCCAGTAGTTATCCATAATATCACATGCACTCATCTCAATGCATTCATGCAATGCATCACAACATTTGCACCTATACTTATGCAATCAGTCACTCACACCCTTCATATGTATCCGTTCAATGCATGACTACAAGATTCATAAAATCTTTTTACTGCCTATCCATTCAATTCTACCTTGCATTGGTTCAGGAATACTATGCATTCAACATACCATGCATGGCCTAACCATGACTACTTCATATAGGATACATTACTATAATCAATATCATCAACATATACAGGCATGACACCTTTCTATATGAAGTCAGTATAACATTCAAATATCCTCATGGTATGAGGTCTCTTACCTTTACCACTCCTTGGAATTTGTCATAATCAAACTCTTACCTTCATGGGTCCTACTTACACCCTTGGCATTACCAGTTGGGTTGGTCCTTTGCAGGAGATTACAGAATTTTCTCACCAACTTGTTATCCTGGACTTGTTGCTTTATCCCTTTCTCCATAGGGTTGCTTGTCACATTCGTCAACATCAGCAACATATTCAGCCATGTCCATGTTGTTGTTGGTTTTCTTTCCACTAATGCCAACACCGATGCAATAACTATCATTAGTGGTTCATTATAATTGTATAATTCTCAATATTCTTACCAACATGTAATATCCTATGCATGCAAGGCATATCCTCATACATTTCATGCATAAAACTTAGGAAATGTAATTATAATCAGCAAGATAGGGTTTAGGGAAACTTTCCTTTTCAAGTCCCACATCCTCGCATGGAAGTCCTCTTCTCCACATAGCAGCTGGTTTGACTTCATGGTCTTGCTACTTCTAGACATGCAATTCCTGGATTTGTCCATATTGACAGCAGCACATTTCTCTTTCAAGCAATTATTAGCACTTTGCTGCTCCATTCTCATATTTCGGGTGATTCTCCCTTGTTCCCTACTGGATAAGCTTTCCAACGCCTATCCCCTGCTCCATTCATCTTTTATGAATGCTGGGTTTGACTAATTTGCCCAAAACATAGAATTTCATTTTCACAAGAACGACTGTCTCAGGGGATGACGGGGGTCAAGGGGGCTTGCCCCCGGGTCGAGGGCAGCGCCCTTGTTTTTTTTTTTTTTGTAAATCTTTGATTTTCGCACAATCTGTCGCATAAGATCGCTGCCATTTTTCTCCTATTCAGCCCTAAAAATCCACTGAAAAACCCCTGAAAGTCCCGTTGAAAACAGTTGAAAAACTGCTGGGAAATCCCACTGAAAAACTCAAAATTTCCTCTTTGCAGAATCAGATCTCATTCCAACTATCAACCCGATGTTTCGGCGGTCAGCACAACTAACTTCTCCGTTGCTCATCGGCGATCGAATCCACTAAGCATTACCGTGTCGGCGATCGAATCCTCTAACCTTCGGAAGGATAATCCATTAGACCGCCACAACGGCGGACGTTCAATCCATTCACTTCATCCGACGTAGCTCATCAGCTGTCGGAAGCTCTATCCACTAACCATCGCCAATGGCTGACGACTCCAGGACTTAGAATTTTTTTTGAGATTTTCCTTTTTGTCTTCCCTTTCGCCGCTTGATCGGATCCATTCTCTTCTTTTCATTGGCGAAATAGTTCCATCAGCAGCTGCAATGACGACCCATCATCCTCGATCTTCTTCCGATCGGTGAACTGATTTTGACTGGCATCGGTAGTTGGAACTTCCCCCTGTCAGAAGGATAGTGATCTAGGCTTCCGCAACAGCGGGCGCACAAAAAACTTTCTGCTTCCGATGGCCGATGTTTTCACTACTTATAACTTTCTTTACTGCATCGGTGGCCAGAGGCCCTACTTGTCGAGAGCATAGTGGTCTAGCCATCCGCAACGACGGTACTCAATCGGCTAAGTATCGGCGATCCAAACTACTATCTTTCGCTGACTGCCGATGGTCTTCAACACTTAGACAAATTTTTCAAAAATTTTCTCTTCTTCTTTTACGGAACATAGCATCTGTCGGCGGTCATAACCATTAAGCACTATGTGTCAGCGAACCCAACAATTATTTTCCGCCGACGGCATCGACGGTCCAAACAACTAAATTTCATTGACACCAAAATTCAATATTGGATGTTTCTTTAATTACATTGAGCTGACGTTTCGGCGGTCTTTGGCTGATCTTCGCCGAAACTGCGGCTCCCACATCCACTAAGTTCCACCGACGGCCGACGAAAACTTAGAAATTTTTCCCGCAATTTCCTTCCAACTGTCCTCCGTCGAGTATGCTTCTGCCTAACTCTTCCGCTACATCGGAAGTCCTTCCCACTAAGTGTTCCGATGAACCGACAGTTCAAACACTTAGGCAAATTTTTGTGGAAGTTTTCTGTCATAAAATTCTAGTCTTTGTTGGGCAAAAAACAATCTGGCTTTTGTCACTGCATCTTCATGGTCCATTCAGGCCCATGCTGCAACATGAGCTCTGATACCACTCTGTCACGTCCCCAACCCTTTGACTGGCGAAGAGGACGCTACTAACACCAAACAAACGGGAAAACAGCCCCATGAACATGAATAGGGATAAATGCTGAGATTAAAATTCTTTGAACTAGAACATGCATACTTAATCATTTATCATACACAGATGCAATTATTTATCATACACAGCGGAAGCAACATACATTCATACAAGCATTCATTCAACATGTTCATCATAATTCATGAAGCAACAGATATAATTGCAAATATGAAATAGTCAGGAGTACTTATCTTTTAATGAAGAACTCGCTCACAACCAGCTACGTCGCTGCAACATTCCACCCAACCATAGGCCAGCATGCTCATCAATCTGTCAGTAACACTGCCACCCCCGAGCTGGGCATGATTCCTCAAGGAATAAGGGTCAACGCAGGCTTACACATAGCCAAGGTTTTCCAATCAGCCAAACCCACACAGCAGGGTTTTACCAGGTCTTCAAGGAGCTAGGAAAGGCTAAATGCCAAGCTGGTGGCCTCAACACCAGTCTTCTCATGCATACCCAACCTCTAATCCCACTCACAACAGTCTGAAGACCAACCACTGCATACCGCAGCAAATCAACCCATTCACAGCTCTGTGAAGAAGGCAAAGACAACCAGGTGACAATCCCAACCAATAGGTGAAACACAGTTCAGATCCACAAGACAACTCAGAGTTGTTCTTGGCCCTAGCGTGGATAAAACAACTCAATAGCAACCCAAAACCAGGGTACATCAACAACCACAACCTCACAATGAATGATGGCAACAATCCATAGTCTGCAATGGATAAGAAACCGAACTCCCAGCATGGACTGGGCAAAACTTAACTGACGAATGCGAAAGAAAACCCAGCGGGAAGACAACAGCCCCGAACGCACAATGAATCCATGGCTGCATTACATAGTCCGCAAATGGGAGAGAGAATGAGCTCCTAGCATCGACAGAGGAAAACACAAACACATACCACAATAGACAACATACACGACCACAATTGGCAAGGGGACATACACATACCACCGAAACCGGTATGGAACCCATAGGCACATAGACTTGAGCATGAATGGCTCCTGCACCCGAATATCCTAAGTGACAGCCACGATTTCTCCTGCTCCCTGCGTGAGCAAAACCAACGCAGAATTCCTATGCGCGAGAAGGAGAGAGAACAACCCTTTGTGATCAGTCGATGAAGAATCCCTCCAAACGGTGCACATGAGGAAGCCAAATCATCCCTCTGTGTGAGAAATGAGCAGGACCAAATCCTCCGGAGGGTGGAAACGTGGGAGAGTGGAGTGAATGTTTCTTCTGCCCCACGCGACGCGAAGAGGAGATTCTGCTGGAGGAGTGGGCACATGGACAAGGACTGACAGTCCTGCCACACCCACCACTACTCTGCAATAACTACCCCCAACTAACAAACAACATAATTTTAAATGGGTGGTTGACACATGGAAAACTCCCTATGGCTCCCATGGCTTAGACAATCCCCCCCCTTAACCTTAGGAATCATGCCCTTTTCATTCAACGTTGCTCCATCATAGCTGGTTGTGGTTTATTTTATTTGATGTGCGTATTTACATGATGCCAAACTATAATGTGCCGAATGGCGTGATATACCATCGGTAACTATCCCTATTGCCGAAACATACACAACCAAATCGATGGTGGGGCTTTTGTCTTTAGCTCCTCACCACGATTAATTACATTATATACATCATGCAAACAGGGTCAAAACCGGGGTGTTACACTATGACCTCTATTGAGTCGATATTATGAGATGTGGACATCTTCAAGCATATGTATTTTTGGATAATTGTATGTTAAGAGCCATAGCATGGCACACTTTGCAGTTTTTTTTGTCACTTTATAAGATATGCTTCGACATATTTGGACATTATGTAATTCCATACTCTTTTCTTAGAGTTAATAAAATTATGTTTTTTTTCCCGTGGAAAAAAATATAAACTAGTTAACCTAAAACTAATAATATATCATTTCTAAAAGTAATAATTAAATGTCATATTATTGTTAATATTTCAAATTAATAAAAAAAAAAGTTAAAATATGTACAAATTCATTTTTTAAAAATTATTTTTCATATTTGATAAGAATTTTGTAATAAATTATAATTTCAATTGATTGATTGATAAAAACTCTTTGATTTTAAAACTTTGTTATGATAAGTGTTGGCTATTTTATAACGAACCTATCATGTACCCTCCCGTCAATCCTACTACTAGCAGAGAGAACATGAACGATGTACAGGGTTCTAAATTTTGTCCCTACGGACAAATTACAAAATTCGTAAACATTTAAATGTGTGTGCAAATGCATAAATATCAACACAACGGAAATAAATCTATCTACATGCACATGATGCATATAACAACATGTTTATCATAGGCATAACAATAAAATCATGCTCGGAAATAAACTCATTTTTATGCTATCCACAGGGATTCAAATGTAACAATTCAAACTAGATCATATTGTTTAGTCTGACATAAACAAGCAGTTGCTCATAATACATCAATTTGGCATAATTAGTGACAATAGTGAACACTTATCTTTTAATTGAAATTTCCTAAGCAACTGGAAATGGAAGACCAATGTTCCACCCAACCATAGGTCTCTGTCCAACCTATATTATTTCAACTAAGATACCACCCTCGAGTTGGGTTATGCATCCACTAAGGAGGAACTACTCAAGCTCACTCATAACCATAAGAAAAATCATTCATGCTAAGCCAGCACAAAACTGGGTTTGTCAAGCATGCATGGAGACTGGGAAGGAGAATACTAAGTCATTGAGATCAACCATAGAGATACAAGCATCTCAATTGATCTCAGTTAGCTTTGGCACCCACTATATCGACCACACCCAACACAAGGACAGTCCACTTCTCTGCTACACAGTCTCTCGGGAAACCCTTCCCTCCAGTGCTCTTCAAGGTGGGAATATAAAGGTCCAAGTTGCTAAATCTTCAAATATTCTTACCTTCACTGTGTTTATCAAGCAATTTTTACCTTTGATATCTCTCTCAATTCAATCCACTTAGATTCTTTTGAATTTTGGTTGCATGACTCTCAATCACAAAATTAAACTTCCAGACTTCCAAATCTGATTCTTCCTATGGATTTTTGGCCCTTTGACACTCTCAAATTTTCCCCAGGGTTTGTGTCTATGGATTCCCCATTGGATTTCATTGCTCACATCAAATTCTGGGCATTTTTGAAACTCTAAAATGTGGCTTCTTTTCTAGTTGAGATTTATGCAATTTTTCACTGTTAGGAATGCATAACAAGCTGAGAATTGATTTCTAGTTGTTCCACACTAGAATGGGGATGATGGAAAACAAATTCCCATGAGGGAAATCGACTTTTCGGTCAAGCAAACTGATCCCATACTCAACCATACGAATTTCTAGGATTTTCCATTCTTTATTAATTCATGAGTTGATTTCTCGGCTACCTTCTTACAACATAATTAAATATCAGCAAGGGAAGTCAAGATGGGTTCTCAATGTGACACTTGGAAACAGTGGATTCAATCCCATAACCACTCACTTATTTGTAGCGGATACGTACAACCCCCTCATTTTTGTTGCTTCCATAGCTAGTAGCTCTTGAAATTTTATTTGCATTATAAATATTTACATATTTTTACAATTTCCCATGGCTTACTAGCACATGGCTCACAAAATATAAAATAGTTGCCTTTTAAAGCCGATCATTCACTAGTGGGGCCTTGGACTTTGAGCTCCATGCTAGGAATTCATACTTCATGTATGCACAACATTTACATATGGAGCCAATACATTCTAAGGGGGAAAATGGGGTTATTACATTCCCCTTCCCCTTAGAACAACATCGTCATTGGTGTTCCCAAAATTGAACGAAAATGGGTATGCATTTTTTTATGGCATCCTCCAATTCCCATGTAGCCTCATCTAGACCAAGGTGCTTCCATTGCACCTTTACCTTCCCAATAGCTTGGTTTCGGAGCAATGTTACCTTCTTGTCATGGATGTGCATAAGCCCTACTTGGAAATCTCCCTCGGGTTCCACCTGTATCACATTCCAATCAATTATGTGATTAGGATCATGTACATACTTCTTAAGCAAAAAAACATGAAAACAATTATGAGCTCTATTGTTAGGAGGAAATGCAATCCTATATACAACTGGACCTTTCCTATCAAGGAATTTGAATGGCCCACAATATCTTGGTGCAATCTTGGAACAACTTCCCAACTTTATGGAAAATTTTCTTGGATTTACTCTTAAATAAACATGATCCCCAATTTTAAATTCCTTGTGCACTCTTTTCAAATCTGCATAACTCTTCTTCCTTTCTTGGGATTCCTTTAAATTATGCATGATCTTAACAATGTATTGTTCCATTAGGCTTGATCATTTATGGCCCAAGCACTATCATCTTCATTGGACTATCCCAATTCACTGGAGTTATGTATCCCTTTCCATACAATTCCTCAAATGGACTCATTCCCAATGATGATTAATGTTCATTATTGTATGAAAATTCTACCAAGTATAGGTAATCCTCCCATTTGATGGCTTATCCATCACATACCTTCTCAACATATCCTCAATAGCTTGATTCACCCTCTTGGTTTGACCATCTGTTTGAGGATGATATGCTATACTAAAATTCAGTTGAGTTCCCAGTTCTTGAAATAACCTTTCCAAAAAATAGTTGTGAACATTGTATCTCGATCTGATACTATTGCTTTGGGTAATGCATGCAATCTGAATATTTACTTCATGAATATGTTCGCTATTTCACTTGTTTTATGAGTGGTCTTAACTGGAATAAAATGAGTTTCCTTTGAAAGCTTGTCCACCACAACCATGATAGAATCATTCTTCCTCACTGTCATTGGAAAAATTGTTATAAAATCCACAGAAATTTCTTCCCACTTCCATTCTGGAATGGGAAAAGGTTGTAACAATCATGCTAGATGTTGATGCTCTTTCTTGACTTGTTGGCACTTTTGACACCAAGCAATGTATTCTGCTATATCCTTCTTCATTCCATGCCAAAATGATTTCTTTCTTGATGTTGTTATTTTCTTTTGATATCCTGGATTCCCAGAGTATTAAATTTGATGAATTTAATCCATTACTACCTTCTTCAAATATGCACAATTCAGAATGTACAATCTTCCTTTATAAACAAGGCGACCATATTCTTTGAGTTGGTATCCTTCACACTTTTCATCTAATTTTTCCTGCAACAATTTATCTTTTACTTGAAAGGTAAATTTCATTGTTATTTTTGGATTTAAGAACTCTTATTCTTAAATCTGATTTGCACATACTTAATGTTGCTACTTGAAATTTTCTGCTAAGGGCGTTTATAACCTTATTCTATTTTTCTTTTACATGTTTGATTTCAAGATCAAAACCACATATAAATCCCATCTATCTAGCTTGACAGGAAATTAAGCTTGGTTTATTAAACAAATACTTTAGGCTCATGTGGTCTATCCTTATTCCCAACAAATAATGTCTCCACATCTTGAGAGTATGTATTATGGATTCTAGTTCTAAATCATGAGTTGCATAATTAATTTCATTCTCTTTTAATTTTATTGACTCATAGCAAATTGCAAAGTCTTCTTGCATAAGCACTCCACCTAGTCCTTCAATGCAAGCATCTACACACACTACAAAATCCTTCTTTAGATCCGCAATCTTCAAAATAGGAGCACTAGTAAGTAACTTCTTCAAATGTTGAAAAATTTCTTCACATTTTTCATACCATACAAAATTTACATTCTTCCTCTGCAGTGGTGTAATCAGATGAGTGGTCTTGGAGAATCTCCCAATGAACCTTCTATAGTATCCTACAAGACCCATTAAATATATAACATCTGTGACATTCTTTGGAGTAGGCCAATCCATTATGGCTTCAATCTTTTTCGGATCCATGGAGATTCCTTCTTCTAAAATAACATAACCCAAATATTGTAACCTTATTTGATAAAATTCACACTTGCTTAGCTTTGCATACAATCGGTTCTCTCTAAAAACTTGTTATACCATCTTAACAGCTCCTCATGCTCTTCATTCTTTGAATAAACAAGAATGTCATCTAAGAACACTAACATGTACTTGTCCAAATATTTTCTAAAAACAGTATTCATGAGGCACATGAATGTGGCAGGTGCCTTGGTAAGCCCAAACGATACCATTGTGAATTCATACTGGCCATACCTTGTTTGAAAATCTATATTGTGAAATGCCTTTTTCTTTTATTCTCACTTGATGATAACCGTACCTCAATTCAATTTTTGAAAACACTTTGGTTTCCTTCATTTGATCGAACAAATCATCAATTTTGGGCAATGGGTACTCATTCTTGATTGTCACTTTATTTAGCTTCCTGTAATCAATACACGGACTTAGATTTCCATCTTTCTTCTTGACAAATAACACAGGTGCATTGGTAATCCCAAACGATACCATTGTGAACTCATACTGGCCATACCTTGTTTGAAAATCTATCTTGTGAAATGCTTTTTTCTTTTATTCTCACTTGATGATAACCGGACCTCAAGTCAATTTTCGAAAACACTTTGGTTTCCTTCATTTAATCGAACAAATCATCAATTTTTGGCAATGGGTACTTATTCTTGACTGTCACTTTATTTAGCTTCCTATAATCAATACACGGCCTTAGAGTTCCATCTTTCTTCTTGACAAATAACATTGGTGCTCCCCAAAGGGACACACTTGGTCTTATATATTTCTTGTCCATTAATTCATGTAGTTGCATCTTTAATTCTACCAATTCGGGCATGCTCATTCTATGAGGAGATCTGGAAACTGGCATTGCCCCTGGAACAATATTGATTGTAAAATCAATGTCCCTTTTTGGTGGCAGCCCTGACACTTCATCTAGAAACACATCTTTGAACTCTTGTAACAACTGATAATATTTTATCTTCAATCCTTTTCTCTTTAAGAAATATGATATATGGGTTGCATATACTTGAAAACCTTTCTTGAAAAAATTTCATAAATGCAAGGCTAACATATGCCTTGTTGAAACTTGCTTGGGAATTCCATTTACCAATCTTGTCCTTCCTTCTTCGTCAATGCATTCAAAGACCTTTTCATAACAATCTACCTTGGATCTATGCTTTTCCAACCAATCCATTCCAATAAGAGCATCATAGGATCCTAATGGCATGATGTTTAAATTTACTTATGTGAGAAGTCCATTCAACCCTATGGGGAATTCCATCACTACTTCATTCACTTTTCTTTTTGTTTTGGTGGCTAATTAAACTAACCACGGCTTATTATGCTTCACTTTTCCAAGAGAACAACTTTCATCCACTTCTGGAGAAAACACAAATTTGAGTAGATCTTGGATCAATCAAGACAGAAATGGACTACTTAGCAATATTACCTTCAACTTCCACTACTGTTGATTGGTGGTCTTCTTGATGGTTATCCAATGCTGGATAAATTTGGGGAGTTACTCTTGCCATATCCTCCATTGCAACTGCTATGTATAAGTTATGCAAGCCTCGAGGGTTCTCTCTCCAATGTGGACATTATTTAAGCATGTGGTTCTCTCCACATCCCCAACACTGAAGCGGTCCTTCTGGTCCTTTTTCTGATGCTATTGTTGGCTTAATTCCACTTTGTGCTTGATGGTCTTGTTGGAAATTTCTTGGCTGATTTTTAAATGGAGGCTTAAATCCAATTCTCCTTTCGTCAAATCTTCCTTTTGGATTTCCCTTCCATGTTGGATGAACCTCTAATTTTCCTTTGCTCTTCTCATAACAATGCATTTCCATTCTAAGAGAAAAACTTTCATCCACTTTTGGAGAAAACATAAAACTGAGTAAGCCTGGATCAATCAAACCAGAAATGGATTACTTAGAAATATTACCTTCAACTTCCACTACTTTTGATTGGTGGTCTTATTGATTGTTATCCAATGCTGGATAAATTTGGGGAGTTACTCTCGTTGTATCCTCCATTGTAACTGTTGCTTCTAAGTTGAAATCCTCGATGGTTCTCTCTCCAATGTGGACATTACTTAAGCATGTGGTTCTCTCCACATCCCCAACATTGAAGTGGTCCTTTTGGTCCCTTTTCTGCTGCTATTGTTGGCTTAATTCCACTTTGTGCTTGCTGGCCTTGTTGGAAATTTCTTGGCTTATTTTTAAATGGAGGCTTAAATCTACTTCTCCTTTGGTCAAATATTCCTTTTGGATTTCCCTTCCATGTTGGATGAACCTCTAATTTTCCTTTTCTCTTCTCATAACAATGCATTTCCATTCTAATGGCTTCATTAAGAGTTGGTGGATTAACAAACACAATCATATCTTTGAAATTTTGGGGCAGATTTCCAGGGAAGCATTGGATTTTAACCCTCTCATCTTTGATGTAATATACATACCTCAATAATTCCAAAAAATTGTGGACATGCTCCTCCATATAATTTTGTCCCAAATTTAGTTCATTGAATTCCTTCCTCTTATTATCATAATATCTGGAATATAGGCATTTTTCCTTGAAATACCTTTTTAAATCACTCTGAGTTGATCATTCTTTCCTTGATTTATTTTACTTGCATGAGGTGCTCCCACCAAATTGAAGCTCGATAATTTATATTTTAAATAGAAATTATAGCCTTTTCATTTCTTACTTTCTCCATCAAGTGTGGGAGGCCTTGCCTTTCTAAATTCTCCTTGTCTAATCCTTTTAAAATTCCTTCTTATTTCAAACATGATGGAAGTACGGTTTGGAATTCTGTGAGAACCCCAGGAATCACATGACCTTCTAGAATAAGATATTGGAAAAGATATATTACGTTCCCTTCTCAAAGAACAATTTCTTGGACTTGGAGTCCTCTTTCTAGTGCAACTTCTAAAGCGACTCTCTGCACTTCTTCTTTCTTGACCAATATTGCTTGGATTAGATCCAAGATGATATATATACTGAATATCATTGAGGATTTGAAGGATGGAAACATTAATATGGTTCTTCTCTTCGTGAGCCTTGATCAATCTTTCATTGAAACTTCTCAGTGTTTTAGCCAAATTTTGAGGAGTGATCTGTTTTCTCCTCCCATTTGATTCTATCTCATAATTTTCCTCTTGCATATTTTCTCCTAATACATCCTCATCATGTTCATAGGGGTCATGGGCATCATTCATGTTCACCATTTCCCTTTGGGGACTATTTCCCTCTGCTGCAACTGTTCAAAGCTTATCAATTGCAAACATTGTGCATCATATAGATATTTATTGGAAATTTTAGTAATATATGAAATCAAATATAAAAATGTTATTTTGAATAGAATTAGTCTTATGAAATTATTCACAGGGTTCTTAGGTCCTATTTTCCTTTGTTCCATTTATGCATTACTGAGAACTGTCTTTATTGACAATTTTTTTGTTAAAACAAGGTTACAAGCACTTTTCTATTATGATCTCTAAGACATTGGAATTCCTCATTCAAATTTAGACTATGAAAAACTACTATTGTATAGATAAGATTTCCAATGCCTATCTTCATTCTCCATTATGATCTCGGATATGGAATTCACACTCTTCCAAAATGTCGATTTTGCCCAATTCTGCACTTTTTCCACATGTGCAATTTATCTTCAGAGGCCAACTTCAACAACTTGTAGAAGAAAATATATAAAGAAATAGAAAAAAATTCTATCAAAGAAGTTATTACATATAACAAGGACCACTCAACAACTTTCACATCTCTGATTCGATTCTCTAGTCAAATTCTATTAAATTTTGGGTTTGACTACTTTCGACTTTTGCAATTTTTCCCGAACTTTGAACTTTTGGCAAAAAATGGCTATCTCCCAAAATAAGCAATAATGGAAAAACTTTGTCTAACAAAAATTGTCCATTTTAATGAGTAGGTAAAATGTGGAGTTCAAAAATTTTCTTGGTTTCGACGTATAGGGTCACTTTTACCTCTTGTAATATTTTCAAAATCCCCAAAAAGTGTTCCAGAATAATGCATTTTGGCCTTCTTTCACACCTTGGCTTCACACCTTTTGGAATTTGGCCCAAGCTCCCAAATTTAAATGCATTCTTGTCCCATGACTGCACCATAACACTTTTGTCACAAACCGAACCTCCATTAGGTCTTTGGACACTGATCTTTGAAAGTCGATATTTCAATTTTTTTTGTCAAATCGGAGTAGGATGGACTCCAAACTCTGACCGCCACTTATATGACCTTCATTAATGGGGTTTGAACATCATAGGTCTCATCCAATTCCAATACAAACTACTCATATTATGACCGAAATATTTTTTGGGCTCTATACTTTGTTTTTGAATCACCATCGTTGACCCTTCTAGTTGTCGATCCTAACTTTTCAAAGCCTTCTTGACCTTTCGATCGAAAATCAGAAATTGGAATGCACAATTGATCTATAACAAGCCATTTTTTACTTCCTAGCTCCGACTACTATCTTTCGTACATTAGGAGTCAGAATTCAGCACTGCAAAACCAAACTCGACAAACCTCCACCGAATACCTAACTATGATTACTATCTTATGTATGTTCAGAGTTGGAATTCAAGTGAAAAATGACTTCCAACAAGACTACCCTAACTTCCTGACTCTGACTACTACCTTCCATACATCGGGAGTCGAAAGTTGAAACCACTAAACTTCAACCTTCCATGACCACAATGATGTCGATATCCTTACCCTTATTGTTGCTATTCACTGAATCAGAAGTCGAGATTCAAAACAACACCGTTGCGCTACAACGAAATCCCGATCCATAACTTTCATCGTCGGTACCTCGGCATCAACACTTCAACATTGACATCCCGAAACTATCCAAATGGTAATAACACGAACCTTTCAACCTTATGATTCTGATGTTGGAAGTTGAAAATCCACAATATGTCCATGTTACTGCCAACTTATCCTACCAATATATTTCACATCCAAAGTCCATTTTTGATGAAATGGGCATCGCCAAAAATCTCTCGGTGATCTCTACACAATGGTGTGCTCCTGTGCAACATTCAAAGAATTTGATATTTTTTCATTAATTTAACCCATAATTTTACTACACATTCGCAAACACTTCCTATGCATTTCTAGTTGTTTGCCTGTAAGTGTGGATTCTAGCAAATAGCCCCAATGCTGCAACCTTTTCTCTAATACCACTCTATCATGTCCCCTTCTATCAATATGACTGGCGGAGGGAACATGAACGATGTACAAAGTGCTACATTTCGCCTCCATAGCCAAATTACGAAATTCATAAACATTTAAATGTGTGTGCAAATGCCTAAATATAAACACAATGGAAATACATCTATCTACACACACAAAATGCATATACCATCATGCTTATCACAAGCATAACAATAAAATCATGATTAGAAATAAATTCATTTTTATGTTATCCATAGACATTCAAATTAACAATCCAAACTGGATCATCTCATTCAGTTTGACATAAACAATCAATTACTCATACTACATAAATTTGACATAATTAGAGACAACAATGAACACTTGTCTTTCAATTGAAATTATTCGAGCAATTGGATATGGAAGAGCAACGTTCCACCCAGCTGTAGGTCTCTATCCATCCTATATTATTTCAGCTAAGAGACCACCCCCAATTGGGCTATGTATCCACTAAGAAGAAACTACTCAGGCTCACTCACAACCATAGGCATAATCACTCATGCTAAGCCAACAAATAGTTGGGTTTGTCAAGCATGCAGGGAGAAAGGGAAGGATAATTCTAGGAAAGAGAGATTAACCACATAGCTACATGAATCCCAATTGATCTCATCCAGCCTTGGCATCCACAATACCTACCACACCCAACACAAGGAAGGTCCCCTTCTCTACTACATAGTCCCTCAGTCGCCCCTTCCCTCCAGTGCTCTTCAATGTGGGCATAGAAAGGTCCAAGCTACTAAATCTTCAAATATTCTTTCCTTCATTGGGCTTATCAAGCTATTCCAACATCTTATCTGTCTCCAAATTCAATCCACTTTTGGATTTTTCTGAATTTTGGCCGCGTGACCCTCAATCACGAAATTCAACTTCTAGGATTCCAAAGATGAGTGTTCCTATGGATTTCTGGGACTTTAACACTCTCAAATTATCCCTGTGGTTTATGTCTAAGGATTCCCCACTAGATTTCGTTGTTCACATCATGATTCTAGGATTTTTTACACTCTAAAACGTAGCTTCTTTCTTATGCAATTTTTGCAAATTTTCCCTGCTAAGAATGCATAACAAACTAAGAATTGATGTTTTGTTGTTCCACACTAGAATATGGATGACAAAAAATGATTTCCCATGAGGGAAATTGACTTCTAGGTCAAGCAAATTGATCCCACACTCAACCATACAAATTTCTGAGTTTTCCCGTTCTCCATCAATTCATGAGTTGATTTCTTAGCTACCCTTTTACAATATAATTAAATATCAACAAGAGAAGTCAAGATGGGTTCTCAAGTCAACACTTGGCAATAATGTATTCAATCCCACAACCCGTCACCTCTCCCTAGTGGATCCATACAACCCCCTCATTTTGTTGCTTCCATAGTCATCTCTTGGAATTTTATTTGCATTATAAATATTTACATGTTTTTACAATTTCTCATGGCTTACTAGCATATGGCTCACAAAATATAAAATGCATGCCTTTTAAAGTCGAGCATTCACTACATGGGCCTTGGCCTTGAGCTCCACACTAGGAATTCACACTCCACGTATACACGATATTTATATATGAAGTCAATACATTTTAAGAGCCAAAATGAAGGTATAATAGACCCAAACCATTAAAAATAATATTAAAACATAATAATATTTCCTTAAAAATTAAATTAATCTATTTTTAATTCACTTCATTAATAAACACTTAAATATTAAATTCCCTTCGTACTTTATATTGATAATAAACCATACTAATTTTTTCTAGAATGTGGATTTAAATATAATATAATTACTTTGACTTAATATTTTTAATGTTTGATTTTAACTCGCAAAACGCTTTAGGCTTGAATTTTTTAATATCTTGTGTTTTCTAAAGACACTTAAAAATTAACACGATTTTAAATACTCTTTATTAACATCTTTTGTTATACAAGAAACTTGTTTTTAAGCTATAACAAGAACCTTTTAATAACAAAGAAAAAAACATATATAATACAAAAATATGTTGTAGGTTTGTGCTCAAGGAAACTAGGCCTACTCACAGTTATTAACCAGTCGCTTCTACGATGCCTTGACTAATTATTATTAACACAATAAATCTCATTACTTTCATTAGAGAGGATATCATACATGATTAGTGAAGGACACTGTAATTGAACCAACAAAACAAACATAAAGAGCCATAAAATCTGTACTAACAAAGGAAACTAGGTTTGCATAATAACTTTCCAAAAAACCCTAGCGAAACATAGATAAATTCAAACATGACCAAGATTAAATCGAAGAATTTCCAAACAAACATATAGTTGCATCATTATACCTGGGAGTGTTCATCTGAATAGATTTTGATGAAGTCGGTCCATAAGTCGTCTCCAGTTCCACACGCCATTTGAAATTGAGTTTTTGTAGATTCCACGGGCTCATCTAATTTCCTTTGGAGCATGTTGATGTCTTCCCTGAGCCTGCTTATGGTCCTTAAAGGTTTTTCCTGGAATAACTCTCTATCCATCAACACCTTAGATAAGAAGCCTTTTACATTCCAGTAAGGACTGCATCCTTCTCTTAGCTCCCTGTTTTACTCTCCCTCCTCTAAAGCTAAACCCTCTATAACTTTGATAATATGCTCGATGTGAAGTGGAATCGATGATTTGTAGGAGTGAATATTTTCTTCTTGTGTAACCCCATGGTGCCCCCTTCCAACCCTCTCTTGGTGACTCCTAGCCCTATGGCATGGTTCCATGCGACCATGACAACAACCAAGGTAGAGCTTAGCTAGGGAAAGTCTCTCTAGGCCTATAAATCAGGCTGCCACACACACAGATATATTTCCTTCAAAACCCAAAAGGAACCTTTCACAATATTTCCACATACCCCTTTGTCCAACTAAAGCACTGAATTGATCTTGGTACCGAGTGCTTTAACCTACGAGGTCTCAATCATATTGTCATTGCATATGTTGGCATTGTCCTTCCCAATCTTTCCCATGCCCTCAACCTTCCATCACATGAGTTCATGGATCTTGTCATGGAGGGCATGATTAATCCTCCTTAAATTCCCAAGCGCCATTCGGAGAGGGGGACTCCAGTGACATGTGCACAACTTCAAACTCCCCCCATCCAACATAATACTTATATAATACCTACATACCTGCGTCCAAGCCTCATCCTTTAAATGTGTAAGTGAACGTTTTGAATGCCGTGTTCCTTCCAACCCACCTGCTCATGCGCCATTACACCCGGGGGAGAGAAGTTTCCATCTTTCCTAATAGTTGTCTTCATCTGCATGTGGGGAGGGTGTCTTCTAGATTTTTCCCACATGCATCTAGATCTTTCTTAAAGAAACTTAAAAATTACCATGTTTTTAAATTCTCTCCATTAACGCTAGAGCTCATTTTTTTTTAAATGAGGTTTGTTATTTTTTAGAGCTCAACTCTCTCTTTGAAATTTTTTATTTTTTTATAAAATTTATAAAGTTATTTTATAATATTTCATCAATTTTGAAATAAAAATTTAAAGATAATTAATTTGATCTAATCAACAAGTTTAACAAACTTGTTTCCATATTTACATAAATAAAAAAATAGTGTATTAATGTAATTTATATTTAATATAGGGGTGGTAGGTGCGAGGAGGGGGCATATGCTATGGGGCACTCAAATTGCCCTATTTTTTACAGATGTGGATTTTTTTGACAAGGCATAATTCCACTTCTTTTATACATTTTTTTCAAAAATATAACAATTTGGGTTGTATTAAAATGGTCCAAAACCCCTAAAGGCAAAGTTCCATGGGAGAAGTTCCTAACAATGTTTTAGAACTATGATTTTCGTCATAATTCCTCTCAAATTTAGGGATAATTTTTGCTAAATGAGGGAGGAAATATGAATGCCCCTTATCCCATGTTGTGAGGAGGGTTATTTTATACCCCATGGGAAATTATAAATGTCATATGCTTGGGGAATAGGTGTGACAACAAATAACCAAGCAAAGTTGCATGCCTTATATCTCGAATAAATCATACTTTGTGATCTAAATATCGAGAATGTTATGGTCTTTGGAGAGTCGTCATTAGTTAGCAAGTAAGTATGAAAGACCAATATAAGATGCAGATCAATCTTAACTAGAATGGTTGAGAGGATTAAATGACTTATCCACATTTTGAAACAAATAGATTTCTACCACGTTTGTTGCTACAATAATGCCCAAGCAGATGATATGGTGAACTTTGCAATTTAGTTGGACAAGGGGGTCTTCAAATAAAAAATGGGGTTGAACTTGAATTATTTTTAGCCCCTCAAGCATGGAACAATGATATCAAATGCATGGAATGGTATTATTTTGCAATGGTGTTTGTCCATTGGATAGGATTGAGGAAGGTGATACAAACCCTCCTCACCCTCTTGTAATTATGATGAAGAGATGGTAATTCATGGCACATGTGGGATTTCTCTAAGTCGACCTTGAAATGTATGGTTGTTCATAATGGTGGGAATTGGGTATGTTGTTTGCTGGATTGATTCACCTATACTAAGGGTTAAATTGGTTGTTAGAGAGGAGGGATTCTAGTTAAGTCATGCACTAAGCATCTGTGGTGGCACTTTGGACTTCATTTTCTACAAGATCTACCAAACACTTTTCTATGATATTCTCATTTGTAGTGGAGTTAATTGTTTCACAGGATCTGTGGCTGAGCAATGGATGGAATCATTTGTCCTTTAGCTCTGTGCCTCTGAGCCAACTATGTTAGAACATAATCACTCTAGAAATTGTGAAAATATGGCATAATGGAGGTTCACAAGGAGTTAAGGAGAATAGGAAGTCAATTGGAAGGTTTGCTTAAGGCAATTTCGCATACCAACATGCAATTGGAAGACCAATTAGCCAAGCATGTAGAACTATAAAGTGAAATTGGGAGCAAAAAAGCAAAATATAGAAAAAAATGTTACATACTTGGACATGCGTTATAACATCATTCTTGGGTTTGTGCATCTCTCAGTCCCTTATATTGAATCCTTCTAATTCCATAGGATCAATTAAGGAAGAATTGCTAGAATATTTGATAGTACATCAAGCCTTTGAAGACCTTGTATACAATGTGTCAACAAAAATAGGAAATGGAAGCCCAAAAATTGAATTTACTCCCATGGAGGAAGCCTAAAGCGAGGGTGATTTCACGTAATGTTATCAATTTTTTATGTATTGTCACTGCATTTTGTTGGGAGGACAATTTATAAGGTTATATGATTGGATACTCACAAAAGCAAATAGGAAGTAGCTATAGAGATGATAGATAATTAATAAGCATTTTTTTGAAAACTCTAAGAGTTTTGGCTGTGGATTTGCAATGTAATATACACTCTATATCTTTTGCTAAACATGTAGGCTACAACTTTTATATATAAATTTAATTATGCTGATTTTGGTTTTAAAAAAAATATATTTTTAATATAAGTAAGTTACAAATATCAATTTAATTATGCTGATTTTGATTTTAAGAAAATCTATTTTTAATATAAGTAATTTTTTTGTAACTTTACATGAGATATAAAACTCACATACTTAAAAATATAATACTATTAGATTACTATAATCCATATTTAATACAATATGAGTGGGTCTAATGGGTAAGAATATATGTTTCCTCTTAGAAAGTGATATGTTTAGATCTATACAAGGCAGGGTATTTACACCTCCCTAAACTTTAACAATAATATTGTTGCATAAAAAAAAATCCTTAGTTCTACAAATAAGAAAGTCTCGTATACCAATTTAGTGTTTAATTAAAGCATAACATAAAAAGTGATAATTATTTTATTATTTAAAATTTACTTTTACACACACACACACACACATATATATATATATATAAAGCCATAAATGGCTATATCCACTATAAGCATAGCTATTTTATTGAGAATATATCCACTATAAGCATGCCTAATATTGGAACAGATTTTTAAAATATATAACCACCAATAATTAGAATAGAAATTTCAAAACCATCAATAATTAATTGAATATATCTGCCACAAACATAGCTAATGTTGGAAAGGAAGAAATGCACTTTTCACTGGTGAAAGTTGCATTGTCTCAAAAGGATTTGATGTTTCTAAAGAAAATGTTAGAAAGGGCAAGCACAAGACAAGATTAGTGTTCCATGTAGATGAAGCAATATATATTAATATATAAATTTATGTTGTTTTCTCATTTCTTATTTTATAAAAAGATTAAAAAGACATAGCACTCTTTAAAAAAAAGTTGGTGTACAATATTTGTAGATGCTATCTCGTTTAGCGTTTATGCATAATGAAACAGCGAGCATAGTATTTCTAAAATGACATCCCACCTCTAGCTATCCATATTCCTCTGCAGCATTTCTCAATATAAGACAAGTTGACTTCTTTAATAAGAAAACAAACAGTTTACTTTCATAAATCAATCAAGTCAATTGATTAAAGTATTTTTATTTTATTTGAATTCAAAATTTTGGAAGTAGTTAACGATGCTCAACTCAATGTGTGAGGAATAGTGGTAATAAATCTTTGCTTTTTATCTATCATATGTATTTTTAAATCAGATTAAAAACATATTTATCTTTAGATAATAAGATAAATGTGTTTTTATTTTTATTTTTAATAAAATTATATGTTATGTTTTAATGAAAGGTCTAAATATTAATTTCATTATCTAAATATATTTATTGTATTGAGAGGCTCATTTTTACTTTCATGTATGTTAGGTCAAACATAAAAGAAAAAAGACAAATATGGATAGAATTAACAAAATAAATCACTAATACATTTAAAATTCAAAAATATGGATTTAGAAATTGGAGCTCTAATTTTCAATTTTTTAAATTCAAATTAGAAATCTTTCAATTGTTCACTAAAAAAAGTTTGCAAATAAGGTATTTGATTCCTTCATACTCGTAGAAAGGAGTTAGAGGGGTCTATAATGGTATTTATTTGAAGTTAATGAATTATCACTTTTGGTATATATCATGTTGAAGAATCCCAATTTTAGACACCAAAAACATACTCATTCTAGAAATCTGAACTAAGCCAATGAAGAAAATCTCCCACCAATTTTTAGATTTGTCATAACTTAATCAACAATAAAAATAGTATACTCTATACTATATTAAACACAATAAAATTTCATAACTTAGCTAATTTTTTTATTATTAATGATAATAATAATGATACTTAAATTTTGTTTAAGCCCATGGGGTTTAGAGCAATTGATGATGAGTAATTAAGATGATAATTTAGGGTTCTCCTTTCTCTCCAGAGTGGTTATGGATATGGGTGGCTATAGAGAGTAAGCATTTTTGTAGCAGCGCCCTTGCGCGACGACTCGTAGGGAGGCAGAGGATTGACCCTCCATGCGGTGGTGGAGCGACGCAAAGGATTATTTTGGATCTATATGTTCGCCAGTGTGGGGCTCATTTCGATGGAATCTTTCTTCTTACTGCTAGCGCCCATGGATTCCATGAGGTCGATGGCTCCATTGGATAGTAGACCTGTGAACTCGGTGGTGCAACTCAATCATCAAAGTGTGCATAGTCTTGTATGGAGTGTAGTTGGATGAGAGTTAACCTCGTGGTGGGCACAAAAGATGCCCCTGGTTGGGGAATATCAACGGCCAAAATGAAGTTGTATGGATATGTTCAATGCGATGGAATAGATGCTTTAGATGGATGTTGATGGGCCATGCTTATGGTTATTTTATAGGATTTCTTTTAATGCTTTTCATGAGCAATTTTTGTATTTGGAGGTTTATATGATAGACCTTCCTGTGCGTTTTTTGAATTGAGGTTATTTGATCTCACTTCATTTCTATGTTGCCATGTTCTAGGGATGTAAAGGGTGCTTCTTCTTGCTCTTGGCTTTTGAGGAAATTTGAGATGCTTATTTTTTGACAAACTACAACCATTTTGTACAATGTGGTTCATTATAATGAAATAAATTTCAATCTTTTTCCTGCAAAGAAAAGAAAATAAAATTGATATTACCCTATGTTATTAAAAATTATTATATAAAATAAAAGAATATACAAGAGTGTAAAGGCTATTTATATTTTTGTACTCTCCCCATCAAAGAAGTTTGAACTATTAATTTTTTTAAAATGAAGATATGATTTAAAGAACAATCTCACTTATATTTACAATTACATTTTAAATGTAAAAAGTGTATTTAATTTATTTTATTTTTTATAAAAATATTAAATTTCATACTTTATCTTCTTTTGAATTTAAACTTGTGACCTTTCATAAAGGAATATATGTTCTTAACTATGAGGCTCACTCAAGTTTCACTTTTAATAAGAAAGTTGGACACTTAAATAAATTAATATTATTTGTCACGATTATTTAATAACTATTTTTAGATTTGCTTTTAAAATTTTCTTCTTTAGTAATTAACATACTAATGATTTATCATTTTAAAACTTATTTCCAAAAAAATAACTTTTTTTTTGTAAGTTGGCTATGTTATATTGCTTCATAAAAGAAAATTGTCCATATAAAATAGTGCCTAGTTTGCTACTGAGGAAACCAAACCAACCACAACAAAAGATTTTTCTAGTGTTCCACCTTTTCGTTTTAAAGTCTATATCTACATTAAAGTCTAAACTAGTATAAAACCTATAGTAGCTACCTCTAACTAAGCATATTTGGAAACAACAGTGAAATAGAAAAAACGAAACAAAGTCTAAGACAAGCCTAACTGGGAGTATCATCACTTGAAATTAAAGTGGGGGACACCTCAAGACTAGCTATTGGCTTGCCTAGTGTTGCATGAAATTTTAGACCTGTATTGGCCTTGAGGATTACATTCAACCTCATGTCCAATTTCCTAACCTATTTTTGAACATCATTAAAATGCAACATAACCTCATTGTGTTGCTCACAGGTGGTCTTCTTGGCTTATCCCAATAGTTCCTTCATCTAACATAATAGGGAAAGCATTCTATAGTATTGTGTTTCTTGAGATCAAGGTGAACCAACATCTTGCACCAATGGATCCATCTCCTTTGTAATTCCGTCCCGACGAACATACTCCCACTCTATCTTTATCCAAGTTTTCTCCCTTTCTATATTCTTTGCGGTTGCCTCCGAGGTGTGCTTCCAACACAATTCCTTAGCTTCTTCAACACCCCTCGTTTCCTTAGTTTAAAAGCCTTTCCTAGTGCCCCATCTACCTCTCTTTCCTAATTTGGCTTTGGCATGGCTATCCATTATTTCAAGAACCTCAAGATTGAAACGAAGACAAAAGAAAAAAACACAACTCCTAGCCTCAACCAGACCAAGCTCCCTAATTCTAGAGCCCACGTCAAGGAGCGGGTCTTCTAGAAATGTAGCAAGGAAGGGAGGGTTAAAATACATGTAGAACACAATGATCTTGTTGAAATGTTGCATCAAATACAAATAATGGCAATGCGTCGGTCCTTGGTTCATGCTATCCACCTTCATTTTCCCCACAAGCCACTGTAACTTATGTTGTGAAACCATCGTGAAGAATACAATTAGAAGCCACTGCCAACCTCATTATTGTCTTGCAGGTTAATACCTTGTACTAGGGTCAGACTTTCCATCACCCACCTAGCAAGTTTTATATGTTATCACATCTATATGTCATTGGACTTTACCATCATCAATCTCATCTTACACCATCTATCCCACATCATTGTTTCGTCATGACAACCTACCATCATCTTCTTGGAGATGCCAGGGTGATGTACAAGCCCCTTTCTCTTGACATTATTAAAGACAAATCCTATAAATATTTGTCCACTAACCCATTATACAAGAAAAAGTTATCTAAATTATATGAAACTACTTCAAAAAAATATATATAAACAAAATAACTCATACTTATTTGACAAGACACACCATACATCATTGGTGTGGACCTTTGAACTAATCAAATTATGTAAAATATCCCAAACTACGTATTAAAAAACGTGGGTGGCTAGGCGCTTGATAAACATGACCATAGTGGGCATATTTCTATTTCATGAATGGCATGCTCAATTAGACTTTGAGATTTTGATTCTCTTTGATTATATACCTTTCCACCAACTTTAATCAACTCAAATATTAATAATAATAATAGTTTTTTTCTTATAGCTTTCTCTTTTCTGTATTATTGACAATACCTTGTGAAAGACAAGAAACCTTCCCATCAAAAAAGAAGAGTCCAAGTGAAAAGACAGTGAGTTTGTAATGTTCTAATATCATGTATAGCTATAATTGATCATTCATCATATATCCTAGTACATCACACCAATATAAGCCATGTAGTGATTTGATAAGAAAATGACATCCAACCTCTTATGGCCTCAAGCCGATGGGCTTGCGTCATTGCTAAATACATGACAAGTTTGAAGGCTTCCACATCAATAAACCTCCGAGGGTGGCTCAAAGAAAATGCACCCTACACCATGGAACCTTTATTCCAGGGTTCTTGGCCATTCAAAGAGCCTTTTGTCTTTTCTCTTCTGGCTAGGGAGACCATAAAGGTTGCATTATAGTTAAGTCGTCGTTACAACAGGGATCGAAAGTAAACAAGGAGAACCGAAGAAGACAACTGGGAATTGAAGGAGCAACAAGAACTGGACTTAAAGTTCTGCTGGTTATGGCAGAAGGTCCATGAATGAATATGAATATGGGTAGTTAAGCATTAGCAATCTTCATTCATGCCACCTTTTCCTGCTAATAACAATCTATCTTAATGTCAATCCAACTCCATCTTGGTCTCTCTGTCGTCAATACCCAGAAGAGAGTATGCAAGTTGTGAGGCGAATGCGATTGTTTTGTGAATTGGGTTCTTGAGCCATGGAAGTTTCAGAGTCTCAATGGAGCAGAAAGCTAAGCATCTGAGGATCTGGGCAATGGTATAAATGCAGAGTCATGAATTTTGAAGAGGAGCAATTCCTTCTCTGCAAGCAATCTGGGAAGAAGTCTCAAGTGCTGCCAGACAGTCTCAAAGAAGGCAGTTCGCCTCCATCTCTTTGCGAATTTCAGCTGGATGAGAAATTTCTATTAGACCCACAATTGATATGTATTGGCTCTAAAATTGGAGAAGGAGCCCATGGAAAGGTCTATAAAGGAAAGTATGTTTATGTCCTGCAAAGTTTTATGTTTTGTTCTGCAAAATTTTCTTCTGAAGGTCCAGTTGGGATTCTTTATCTTAAAATCCTGGTACAGACTTCTGAAATATTTGAATTTCCATACTGGGAAACCCAAAAGGTCCTATGGAAAACAAACATCATGAATCTTAAATCATTCTCACCGTTAGAAGTGATGCACACACATACAAAACGGGTCAGAATTTCCTTCAGAGTTCTCCCTTTACTCTTAAAGTAAGTTTGGATGATTTGCAGACCGATATCCAACTTACAATAAATTTTCTAAAGTTTGATTTTGGAATAAGTTCAAATTCTTATGGTTCTGATTCAGAATTTAGTCCTTTTTTCAGAGATAAATGCTTTAATTATTTGTGGTTTTGTGCCTATTTAGAATCTGGTGCAAGTTATTTTAGATTTTGGTTTTGAGCTGGGCAGCCGCGTTCTCACTGCGGCCTGGGAGATTTCACCAGGCTGCTTAGAAATTTTCGATAGGTGTGGTTTATCCATTTATGATCTCGCTCATAGAGGTCCTAGGCATTTGGAACTACTCTTCAAAACATCCTCCCCAAATCATCCAACAAAGTCACTTTAACGAGGGAGGGAGGCTGACTTGTTCTTCTGTTTTTGAGAGGCTTATACTGATTTGAAGTGTACTGCAGTGAATATTTTTTAGGTCTGTTTGAGTTTAACATGCTGTTTTAAGTGGGCTTTCGCTTTAGCAGTGATGATACTGATTTACACTTAGATGTAGCAATTTTTCTAAGGTCTGTTCTACTTTAAAATTTACTGTCTTTCACTTAGCTGGCTTGTTCTTTATCGTAGTTAGTCAGGCCCTTGACACTCGGCGCTGTCTGTTATGGCAGTTTGATACTTACTAAGCCCCATAGTATGTTAGCTTTTAAGCCTTGGTTAAAAAGTAGACTTTTCCTGACCTGCATAGCTAGTGCCTGATAGGTACCGGGGCGAGAATGTTGCCGTCAAAATAATCCAGACGGGTGAGACTTCTGAAGAAAGAGCAAGAGTGGAGACACGATTTGCAAGAGAAGTTGCTATGATGTCTAGAGTACAGCATAAGAACCTTGTCAAGGTACTTATTTTTGTTTCAGTGATGGTCCTTATTTTCTTTGATGTAGTCTATTGCTATTTCAAAGGGAAAAGTTAAAAGTTGTATTCACAATATGCCTTGTAGCGGTTAGAAGTTCATGTGAATCCCATAACATTTTGGGGGTTCAGTTCAAATTATCTTTACATTTCTTGATTTCAGATCTGCTCAGAACTCTGATTGCTTTCCAACATTTGTGTGAGCTTCTGTATGTTTAGGAAAAACTAGGATAGTTGTATTTGTGCAGCTTTTAATTCATTGCCCTCCCTAATCTTTTCATTGACTTTCAGGAGTCTTGCTTGGCATGGTGGTTAATTATGTTGTCAGCATAGTTTGTCTTGGATTTGTATTTGCATTAGTAGGTGCTTTTTAATTCAGGTTTGGTTCAAGAAACAAGTTATAATCGAACATGTATCTTTGACTGCAGTTCATTGGAGCATGCAAAGATCCAATCATGGTGATAGTTACCGAACTACTTCCAGGCATGTCGCTTCGGAAGTACATGACGAGTTTACGCCCCAATCGAATTGATCTTCATGTTGCAATAAGTTTTGCTCTTGACATTGCACAAGCAATGGACTGTTTACATGCCAATGGGATTATACACAGGGATCTAAAGCCTGGTAATATGAATAGGAACACTTCTAATCAGTTATTGCTTGAAAATGTGAGATCCTAATCTGTACAATGCTTCTAAGATGCACTCCTTTTGGGTTCTATATATCATGTCTTAAGAGATTAATAATAGTTGTCTGGTGGCAAAGAGAATGGAGTGTTTTTGGTTCTTTTGTTTCAGAGAATAATTCATGGACAACGCAATCAAGTATTTTAGCAGATTAAAGACCATACGTAGTGTATACTAGGTTTTCTTTTGAGTCGTCTATGTTGTTCCTGTTAACATGTTTATATGATGTCAGCAAGGGAAAATCTCTTGGTAACTTCTACAGCTGATTGTTGGTGTTTGATTTGAGAAACCATTACATTTAATTTCATTGTAATTTCGTCATGCGAAAATCATTATTTATCTTTTTGCATCTGAGTTCACATCTGGATGGAGTCTGAACTGTTATGCTAAGAGCCAAGTTAGGCATTGGAGCTCTAGCTGATTTTAGAAATTAGAAAAATAATTCAGAGAGGAGAAGAGAAATTCCATATGCAAGGGTGTGATATCTTGTCAATCTGTCCTGGTTATAGGCGTTTTCTACCAATCTTTGGTGGTTTATAATCTGGCAGGTCTGTGTTTTGGCATATCATTGTTGGGCAGTCAAATACATATTTCCATTAAAATATCAGCATAAATGTTGAATGTACCTATTGTGCCTTCCCCCTCTTCTCCGCCCTACCAAAGTGTATTGTTTCACACTTTCCTCTGTCTTCTAATTAACCTTCACTGAAAAACTCTATTGGCTCCATGAGTCCCCTCCATCCATGTGCAGGGAACCATAAATCCCTGAAAAGCGCACACTAACATATTCAGCTAAATGCTACAGTGACTGTTGCTTGTATGAAATATGCTGCTGCTGTTGCAATGCATGAAATAATTATGATGGAGTTATTCCTAGTCTAGTATGTGCACTCCAATTTAGAAGTAGTAATTGTATGGTTAAACTTTAATTGGAGGTGTGACTGTTGTTTTTGCAGATAACCTACTATTAACTGCAGATCAGAAGTCCTTGAAGCTAATTGATTTTGGCCTTGCACGAGAAGAATCTCTGACAGAGATGATGACTGCAGAGACAGGAACATATCGTTGGATGGCTCCTGAGGTTTGTAGTACATGATGTGTTTTTTGTAAATTTAGTCCCTTCCGGTTGCATAATATTAATTAATTTCAAAAGTATTTGTATTTTACCCTTGGTAAGCATTACTCAGTTACAGCCAACTTTTACTGCGTGCAGCTGTACAGTACAGTAACATTAAGGCTTGGTGAAAAAAAGCATTACAACCTTAAGGTCGATGTATATAGTTTTTCTATTGTTCTTTGGGAACTAATAACTAACCGCATGCCCTTTGAGGGCATGTCAAACCTACAGGCAGCATATGCAGCAGCTTTTAAGGTAAGAAAAACACAACCACAGATTTGCAATAGCTTTCTAGAGTTTTAATTTCCAAGCTTCTTGTTTGGGAAACTTGTTACGAATAGATCAAGCAGCCAAGTATTAACTGGGGATTACCTCTATAGGAACATTCCAGTTGAAGGGTTACCAACAGGCTTGGGTTTTTTCGCTTCAATGTCAATTTCATTGGTCTTTTACTGTCTAATTAGAAATGACACTATTTGATGCATGCATTTATTGCTATTCATGTATCAGCAAGTTAGACCTGGTCTTCCTGATGATCTACATGAGGATCTTGCATTCATTCTGCAATCTTGCTGGGCTGAGGACCCAAATATCCGGCCTAACTTTGGGCAGATCATTCGGATGTTGAATACTTTCTTTTGCACTCTTCCAGAGTTTCCTCAGCCTCTACTTGTTACTGTGAAGAGCAATGAATCACTAAAAGAATCACCTGATGCTAGACTGGTAAGAGCAAATCAATCAGAAGATGGCAGCATAGGAGCAGCAGCCAGAAGAAAGAGGCGGTTTTCCTGCTTTGGGCAATGCTTTTCACCAGGAAGCAGTGGCAATAAGCGTGAACCAACTGAATAAAAGTCCTGATGTTTTATAAAGATTGGAACCATCTATGCTTCTTAGACCATTTTCTGATTCTCAACGTTGAGGAATTGACGAGCAAAGCTTTGGGTAATATTATGAGTTCAGCTTCCATGGATATGGAGAAAGACATGAGACAACCATTATAGGGTGCTACCACAGTTGAATAAATTGTCTTCAATTTTCTAGAGTAGTTGGAGATTTCATACTTGGTACTTGAGATTGATCCTGATCCCAAATGGATGGGCAATACCTGTATTTGTAGTCATTTTTTATCTTTCTTTGCAGTGCCATTGGTGCTAATGCCTTGGCCACATATTAAAGGACTTCCAGATATCTCTGAGGTATTCTCATGTAATGATTTAAACTCCTAATGCATGGATTATGGCATTGACAAAGAGACATTGGACATCAACTTCTGCAGTTTACAGAATCAGACATCAGGGTTAATATGGTAACACGTAATTGCTCTGCAAGTTTGTAGCTGCCAAAACATTGTCCACACCCAAAATCAGTTATTCCTTCCATGATCACCTATGGAGAATTTTCCTGAGTTCTATATATTCCATTTTCAAAACACCTCAAGACCGATGGAGACATCGAAGGATCCAGAATTTCCTGATACCAAAGGTACACTGATAGTGGATGAAAGTTTTTTGCTTTTCATTTACTTCAATATTAATGATAGATAAACAATTTCCAAGAATTTGATTATGTTTCTCTATCAAGGTAATCTCTTCACTGGGTCCATAATATATATATAGAGAGAGTCTTTTAGTTTGAATACAATCAGTTTCATTTCCCTAAAGGTGAGATTTGGGCCATGTCTATTACCGATTACGCTGTCAAATTGTATACTCATTTAAACTAGCTAATAATTACCATAGACTTAAGCGATCAGTTTGCACAAGGGAGGAGAGTGTGGGGTTGGTTTATTTGCTTGTTCTCGAATCTCTAGTATGATACCATGTATAATTCATACGATATTAGGTTTGATTGGCACAATACTTGTGATCCTCAGGACCTTATAGGATATATTATATGTAATGCTACATTGTATCATATATCATATATGAGTGAACTTTATATAACAGCATTATAGATATTACAAAATATTGTTATACTATATAAGATTATATTATATTACATACAAATTACAATCTATATTACTTTATATGATAATTTATTTCTTGATAAATAAATATCTCTCACCCACTCGTGTATTTGGTGTTCAGAGTGAGGAAGCTGATACCTTGCCAACGCCTTGTGGATTTCCCCCTCTTCCCCAGTTTTCTAGATGGATGATGGTATTAGCTGCCAGCCGTTAGTGGATTTCCTGTCTCTTCTCTAGTTTTCTGGATGGAGGACAGTATTAACCACCAGCTGCTAACCTCACAGGTCTCCGAATGGATGCTGTGACCTCCTTGGGCATTACACCTTATCAGAAAAGGTCGAACCAACTGAGCTATCTCTTGGGGATTTATATGATAAATATATTGTTAATATAGGTGATATATAATATATTTGATAGGGTATAATTAATCCTATTGTGGCATGTGTAGTCCCTACTAAATCCATGCTATATGCCTCAATGTGCAACAATTTTGATGTGAAAAGCATGAGTGTATGTGGCCTAGAAGTCAAGCTTATTGTTTCACCTTTTTACAACATTAATAACATTTGAGTGTGCGTGTGCATGTGCGTGCATATTATGAATATGGATACATTCTCAATGACACCCTTACTCATCCTCATTTTAAGTTTAACTACCTTGGACCATTTAGAAAATATGGGGATTTATATTACAACTTTGTCAGGTGCTCCTTGTGACCACATAATAGATACTTGATGGTTATTAATGCCGATCCATTAGGCATTTGTCAATTTACAACCTCATGCAATAATGATGTTGCATAACAGAGCATCTCCGTTCCCATACCATGATTTAAACACAAGATTACACAGCTCAATCGAATGTGATATTCTGCAGGCCAAACGCACAGATTTAAGTGTTGAAGCAAATTGAGTAGAACAGTAATGTGGTGACATAAATAAAAATGCAGAAATACAAAGCATAACATCCATATTGCACACAGTTATGATCAAGTAAAAAATTTGTCGTTTATTATTTTATTTGGAGCAATATACTAAAGAACCATTCACAGATTTCCTTACCCAAAATGCATCCCTCACAGAACTCTTTAGGCGTCTGCGTATGAGGGAAACTATGCACCATGTTCAATCTGTGAAGTAAATGTAAACCTTGAAAATTGAGGTGTCCATACATGTGATGCCAAAGCTTACTTTGATAAACTGCTGTGGTCATCAGTGCACTTTCTCCAACTACTTTTGCCTCTATTCTGTATAGTCCATCTTCTTCATAACCTGCCCCAACAACTTGATAAACGTTGCTTGCATCTTTTATTAGGCATTTACCATTTTTGAATTCAACATTTAGGTTTTTCTTTGTCATCTGACTTAGCTTAAAGCAAAATTTTCTTTAAATCAGGAACATACAATCCATCATTTATGTCCATTGTCTAGCAATATTGGAATACTGCCAATACCTTTGACTAAGGATTTGTTATCTCCAAACTTGACTGTATCGCGATTTGGTTGCTCTTCCATCAACTTGAACCATTCTTTCTTGTCCCTCCTGTGCTTTGATGCACCTGAATCAATATCCCATGCATCGTCAGAAGTTTGCAATGCTGCTAATGCTTTTAGGAATGCACCATGGATCTCTTTCTTCTCAGTGTTCTAAGCAAAATATCCAAAATGGTTGTTATCTTTTCCAGACTGTTCATGTTTGCACTTGATGTAATCTTCTTGAAAGTCACCTTTCTTTTCACCATAGTAACAAGCCACATCTTTGGATGATCTTTGTCCTTTTTTTGTTGCTCTTCTGCTTCTGGATTGCTTTACTTCTGTGCACTTTTTTTCTTTGCCTTTGCAGCAAGTGCTTGCTCTGAATTCTTGAATCATTCTTCTTCTTCCAGCAAGATAACTCCAAGCCATCCAAGGTAATCTCAACTGTGCTACCTGCCACATTGATGGTTGACACAACCTGACTAAAAATGTAAACAAGTCCATTTAGGGTTCAGTCCTATAAGGTCTTTCTCTCAAACCTTGTTGCCAAAGGCAAAAACTACACTTTTTAATGTGGATAGTGAATTCTATCATCGATTCACTGTCTTTCATCTTGTGAACATAAAGTTCATTTCTCAATTACAGTAATCTGGAATGATTGAAGGTCTCATACATATTCCGCAAAACAGTCAAGTTCTTATGTGTTGGATCTGCACTTCAGATTTGACTCATCAGGTATAAATTATAATATGGTCTGGAAGATCCAAGGATGTACACTGCTCCCTCATCTTTCACTTTCTATTTCACCTTCTCATTATTGTTTGTGGGGTTCTTTTGCCTCACCCTCACCAATTTCAGCAGCCCTTGCTTCATCAACACGTTCCAAATGTTGTATTTCTAGATCCCATAATTTTTGCTGTCAAGCTTTATTTTACATATAGAATATTAGCTGTTGCAGAAATCAATCCAATGAGGAGAATATTATTCTGACTGTACAACTCCCCTTCGCTTCTAACCCTCTCTATCTGCTCTGCCACTTGGGTCTCGGACACTGTATTATCTCCAACAAAATATTTAGGAACAAAATGCAACTAGCTTCACTGATACCATGTTGAAGATCTTTCTTTCTCAAAATGCTTTTGCAGTTGCCTGACACAGCTTTGCCCCGCAACAGCAAGACAACAAAACTTCACAGCTTGAACCAACAAAACAAATGTACCTGTTGATGAATGCCACCAAACGGAACCAACACAGTTTTACACTAATGTTGATCACTCAAAACAACTCTAATACCAATGTAGTCAATCGATTACAAGTGAGTGCATTGTTATATTAATTTAAGTGTAACTTATTATTCTTGTGGTTTTCTCTAGAAGTTTCTCAATAGCAATACATTGTACTCCTTGGATAACAGTAACAACAAAAACATATAATTGCAAATCTTGGAGATCAACCCATTAACTATACAAATATTGTACAGCATAGCACAGCAACAACATATTTACAGCCTTTGGATCACACAATAACAACTTCTGTCCTATTTTTCACGCATGCTTTCAACTCAAATGGCTTACACAAATTTATTTAACGAGCTTATTGTCGCCATACAGAACATGCAACCATTGCTGTATGGGTGATCAGTTAAATTGTCTAACAATCTGAATTCCCTAACTTGTGTGACCCCAACAGAGGTTTTCTCCCTTTCATTTATAGAGTAAATTTAAATCACGTTAACACATTTGACTGAGTCGTCTTTTACATAACAGATTCAGTTATGTAAAATGTGCATTGTCCCTGGTTAACATACGTCTGCTAAGTGCATTGTCACTGGTTAACATACGTCTGATAAGTCATAACTATGCCTTGTTTGCACTTGTGCACATTGTCTCCCAGGTGTTGCAACGGTCCAACTATCACTTGCAAAAAGTTACACTCTAATTTCTCATTTTGTCCAAGAAGCACTACAATCAGATTGTCATAATGTATCTTCATGGACCACCTCAAATTCCCTTGATCTTAATTCTATTGTACGATCGAGTGATTAAAGGGCCCAAGTGCAAAGCCAACCGTTGACTTTGCACCTAGCCTTTGTGTTCAACCAATTGCACAATTGAGTTAAAGATTGGCAACGGAGTTAAAGTTTTCTTTATATGGTTTTACGGTGAATTCGTTAAAGTTCTTGGAAAGTTAACTTGTCTCGCATGATCTGTGTTTGCAACTTATTAATACATTGGTTAATAGTCTGTAAGTTCAAAGCACTCACTTGCTTATACGACTTGGCATCATTTTGTACATATAATTTTTTGTGACTTCAGTATTTGAATCATATTTATATTTTTACTTGTGGACTCGTTCTTTTTAAAGAAAAATCAAGTTCAATATTTGTTTGATGTGATGGTTATAAACTCTAATCTATAATTTGCACATTTGCCTAAAAATGCTTAAGTTGCTTCATGTTTTATTCCTTAGCTTAACAATTATTTCATTGTGAAAATATTCATTTTACTAAGTTCTATGATTACCTTGGGTTTAAGATATTTATTTTTATAAGTTTTATTCCCTTATTCTACACAACAATCTAACTCAAGTAACTAAGGTTCTCACAATTTTAAAAGCAACTTAAGTAGGCACCTAATCATCATATCCCAAGACAAGTACTTAGTTGCCTTTAGGAAATCCCCCTTAGCACTTGAATTTTCAAAGGGCTGAAGTGAAGGGGAATATCAAGGAGTGACAGTGGTGAAATTCTCATAGTGCCCTTGGTTGCATCCTTGTGAGGACCTTCCACTTTAGGGATGTTAGTTTTAGAGGCAAAGTGCATCATTGCTTGGGAATTGAAATCAAGCAAGATACAAAGAGGAATATATTTTTGAGCTAAAAGAAACGAACTTACACATTTCTAAAATATTTTAAATGTCAAATTGCAATGAAGACAGCACATTAACATGCCATGGCACAATAGTTGTTAAATTCAACGAGTCATGAGACTGACATTGCATAATGGGAGGAGTCAATAGGGTTATAACCAACCCTGGTTGACAACACTAGAATGTTGTGAAGAGATTGTTGGGTATTTAAAGGGTACAACTAATTTCAGCATTTGCAATGATGATCACAAACATACTCCTACACTTGGATAGAGATGTGGTTTGGGTTAGTTACCTTGACAATGAAAGATTGAATATTGGTTATATGTTTACCCTGGCTGGTTATAACAGCTAGTTAAAGCAACTGAATATAACATAAAAATTGTTGAGCACCAAAGTTGGTTCAATGGTAGCAACGCAGGGATGTAAGGAGGTAGATTGGCTTCAAAAGTGGGTGAACCAATGTATTAATAAGTTGCAAACACAGATCATGCGAGACAAGTTAACTTTCCAAGAACTTTAACGAATTCACCGTAAAACCATATAAAGAAAACTTTAAAATGATGGCTTACAAATCTTTTAACGATCAAAAGTGCCAAGAATAAAAGTGACAGTTTGCTCAACTATATTATAAGCCAAAATATGAACATTAAATTTATTTAGTGAATTTATAGAATAACAAGTGATAATGTGCCAAAAATTAACTTAAAAGAGTTGTTGGTGCAGATTTGTTTCTTCAACCGTTGAAAGAGATTAAAACTTGCTAAAAATAAATTGAATATGTAAATGCAAAATTTAATCTCAATGAATGTAATTAAAATTCTGAAAATTTGCAACATACATATAATTATGATTAGCCTTTCTAATTATTTGTATCCCCACATTGCTATTTTTAAAAGTGGGGATACAAATAACCCCTCTAATTATCGGACAATTATGATTAGCCCTCTCTTAGCCAAGTTATATGGTATTATTTTGGAAAAGAAGATCAACATGGCTTGAAAGTGAAGGTAAGCAGGTTAAAGGCCAAGCGGGTTTTAGAAGGCAGCACTAAAAAATAGACCACCTCGTTATGCTTAGGATCGTTGTGGAGGAATGTCATAATCATAAATCCAATCTATTTTGTTGCTTTGTGGACTTTAGAAAGGCTTTTGATACGGTACCTAGAAATAACCTATGGAATAGATTAGAAGAGCTAAAGGTTCCTTTCGAGTTGAGAGTTGTCGCAATAAGGTTATACGAGAATGTCATTTCCAAGTTTAAAAGCAATGAGGGGTGGCCGAAAGATATTAAGTGTAATATCGGAGTTAAACGAGGTTTCCCCCTCTTCCCTACCCTATTTGGCATTTACATTGATAAGCTAGAAGGTTGTTTAGAGGAAGCAGGTTGTGTTGGTGTTAAGATTCCATATGCTAAGCTAGATTATCAACATTCAATTTCAATTTCACAACAAACGCATATAGACAGGATCACTGAAAGAAATAGTATCACAAGATCAACACAGATTTATCCTGGGAAAAACCCAGCAAAAGGCTTCCTCAATATAGATGATAAAAAAGATAAAAGATAAAACTTCAGACTTGTCCTTCTCCTCCTTGCAGATAAAACCCTCTCTCTTGCGCTACACAAGTGACTGACTGTTTGTCTGTGTGTTGAAATGAGGAGCGCCTCACTTCTATTTATATTCTTTTGTTCACTTGACATTTCACTCCACCAAGTCGACCAAACAAAAAATTGACTGGGCCGACTTCTCTAGGAGGACTCAAACAACTTAATATTATATTAATGAGGGTGTTAATGACCCGACTTACAATGGAGGGTTTTTCCTCATGACTCTTAGTAATTTTTCCGATAGGAACATCGAGTTATAATGAAATACAAATGATTCTCTCATAGGAACATCGAGGTACAATAAGTAAATGCACTTCGAAGTTACAATAATTCAACACTCCCCCTTAACGAGAAGGGTATTCTACATCATCATCAACAACAATATGAGAGACGACATCTTCAACATCATCAAGGTGATACATCTACAAATCATTGAAAGCTTTTTCATTATATTTGACATATAGTCTTCATCTTCAATTTCAACAACAACAACACTTTGATTGACAACATCATCATCAGTATTTTAGTCTTCAATCAACAGCATTATCATCAACAATAGTTTGACCTTTCGATCAACATCATCATCAGCAACAATTCTTTGAGCAACATCATCATCACACTGATCTTTCGATCAGCACTATCATCATCGTCATCATCAATACTTTGAGCAACCTCATCAGCAACATCGGCAATACTCTGATCTTTCGATCAATAACATAATCATCATCAACAACCTGCAATCCACAATACGAAGACGAAAGTCCATGGATCACTTTAGGACTTAAGTCCAAGGATGATACAATCCTACCACATTCTCGACGACCAAAGTCACCGAATACAATTACGGGATAATCACTCCCTATTACTTTAGGACTAATGTCCAAGGATGATGCAATCCTACCACATTCTTGACGACCGAAGTCACCAGATACAATTACAGGATAATCACTCCCTATCACTTTAGGACTTAAGTCCAAGGATGATGCAATCCTACCACATTCTCAACAACCGAAGTCACCGGATACAATTACGGGATAATCACTCCCTATCACTTTAGGACTAATGTCTAAGGATGATGCAATCCTACCACATTATCGATGACCGAAGTCCCCGAATACAATTACGGGATAATCAATCCCTATCACTTTAGGACTTAAGTCCAAGGATGATGCAATCCTACCACATTCTCGAGGACCGAGGTCACCGGATCACTTTAGGACAAATTTCCAAGGATGATACAATCCTGCTTCTTTCTTGGAGACATAAGTCTACGGATCACTTTAGGACAGGTGTTTAGGGATGATACAATGCCACTACAACATCATTGCTCCCCCTTTCGGGGAAGGTCTTTCCGAACAACACTAAGCTTGTCTTGAAAGTATTCAAACTTCACTCGAGACAGAGGCTTCGTCAACACATCAGCAACTTGTTCATTGGTACTCACATACTAGAGCTTTATGGCTCCCTTCTGTATCGTATCTCGAATGTAGAAATATAGGGTTTCTATGTGCTTTGATTTATCATGGAACACGAGGTTCTCCATCATCTTTATACAACTTTGGTTATCACATAGAATCACCGTGGTATCCAACTCTAGGTTAAATAAACCTGACATCATCTTCTGAAGCCATATGGATTCACAACTAGTAGAGCAAGTTGCTATGTATTATGCTTTAGCCGTGCTAAGAGAAACACTGGACCGTTTCCTGCTAAACCATGAAATCATAGAAGACCCCAAACTATAACATCCACCTGATGTGCTTCTTCTGTGTGAGACACTTCTAGCCCAATCTGCATATGTATAGCCATACAACCTATAGTCATGGTTCCCATTATAGTATAGACCAAGGTCTATAGTTCCTTTCAGATATCTCATCACATGTTTTGCAGCTATTAGGTGAACACGTCTAGGTTGAACTAGATACTGACTCAAGGTGTTCACAGCAAAACAAATGTTTGGTTTGGTATTTGTTAGACAACGACCCAATGATCTATCTGTATTAAGTCACATCCACCAATTCTAATGATTCATTAGTCAACAACTTCAGGTTGGTATCCATGGGTGTGGCCATGGCTTTACATTCCAACATATCAAATCTTTTCAAGATTTCCACTGCATACTTTCCCTGGTTGAGAAAGATTCCTTCTGAGTTCTACCATACCTCCAGACCTAGAAAATAATGCATTAATCCAAAGTCTTTCATCTCAAATTCTTTAGTGAGCTTCTTCTTTCATTCTAAAATCCATTTCTCATTCCCTGTAAAAAATATATCATCCACATACAGTAATAGTATGACAGGTTCATCTTCTATAACCTTGAAGTAAAGGTTAGGGTCGGCTTTACTCTTGGTAAATTCCAAGCTCGTCAGAAAACTATCTATCCTTCCATACCAGGCTCTAGGAGCTTGCTTCAGACCGTACAGGGCCTTCTTCAACTTGCATATGTGAGTCCGTCTGTCTTCGACTTCAAATCCTTTTGGTTGTTCTATGTATACTTCTTCCTCAATCACACCATTTAGAAAGGCTGTCTTCACATCCATCTGGTGTAAGTCCCACTTCTTCATGGACGTAAGTGCCATGATAGCTCTAATCGAAATATACCGTGCAACTAGTGCAAATGTTTCTTCATAATCAATTCCCTCTTTCTAAGAGAAACCTCTAGCTACAAATCTTGCCTTGTACTTTTCTTTACTTCCATCAACTTCATGTTTTATCTTGTAGATCCACTTGGAAGATACAACACTCTTTTCTTTTGGTTTGGGAACTATATCCCAAACATCGTTCTTCATTATTGACTGGTATTCTTCCGTCATTGCTTCTACCCATTCTTTCTTCTATACAACTTCTTCATAGTTCGTAGGTTCTTGATCTACAAGATCACACATCAAAGCTACATAGTTGGAGAATGGTTTGGGCTTCTTTCTTATCCTTGTGGAGCCTTCATGAGCTCCATATCTTTCTGCTTCTTGTATAATTTCTCTTACCCAAGTAGGATTTATCTTTCGTGATATCTCCATCATAGGAGGCTCTTGTGGTTCCGTCATATCATGATCTTCAGGTGCTTCATCTTCAGGGGGGAATGTAGCCTCTACATTTCTGGAAGGTGCATCTTCCTCATACACTTCTTCATGTTGACATGTTCTGGATCTCTTGAGAGCTCCTTCTTCATTGAATGTTACATCTCTACTGATTTCCATGTGATGGAATCCAGGAATGTAGATTTTGAATGCCTTGGATACTTCATAGTATCCAACAAATATTTCCTTCTTTTCGGAAGGGTCCAACTTGGTTCTTTTCTCTTTCGGTACGTGAACATATACTTGACAACCAAATATTTTGAGATGACTTCCCTCAGGCTTCTTTCTTGTGAAAATCTCTTTTGGAGTCTTGAATCCAGGAGCACTGTGACATATTTTGTTTTGTACATAGACAACAGTTCTTGCTGCTTCTTCCCATAGATGCATTGGAAGATCTTAATCATATATCATTATCTTCACTATCTCCATGATGGTTCTGTTCTTTCTTTCTGCAACACCATTTTGTTGAGGATTGTAGGGAGTAGTTAGTTCCCTCTTGATTCCAACATCTTTACAAAAAGATTCAAATTATTTTGAAGTATATTCTCTGCCATTGTCTGATCGGAGTGTCTTGATTCTTTTGTTTGAAAGATTCTCTATCAAGGCTTTGAATTCCTTGAATTTCTCGAACATCTCATTCTTTTCTTTCAAGAAGTATATCCATGTCTTTCTTGAATAGTCATCAATGAATGTAATATAATATTCAAAACCACTCAAAGATGTGGAGGAGATTGGACCACATACATCTAAATGAATCGATTCCAACATACCTTTAGTCTTTGTTTCGCTCTTCAGAAATGGATTCTTGATATTCTTCCCTTTCGTACATCCTTTGAAAATGCCTTCATGGTTGATCTTCAGGTCTGGTAGTCCCGTCACTACTTTGTTCACATGATGTAGTGCTTTGTAATTGATGTGGGCAAGCCTTCTATGCCACAGTTCACTAGGGTTAGTGGTCTCATGAACAAGGGTTGTTTCTTGATGTCCCTTGAGTTTATACATGCCTCCTTCTTCTTCACCGATGACAACTACATCTTCAATTGTCTTTCCTTTAGGCCACGATGAGTACTTGGCCATCTATGAATGCAACTCTGTATCATTTCTTATCTAAAGCTGAGATAGAAAGTAAATTCTTCTTTAGACCCGATACATATAAAACTTCCTTCATCTTCAGGGGATTTCCTGAATCAAGCTTGTAGCTTCACCAATTCCTTCGATTGGATATTGATAGTCATATCCTAGAGATACTTTATGAGGAGAGTTCATTTCTTCAAGTTTTGATAGAATTTTCTTTTGTCCCGACATGTGCTTTGAAGCACCACTATCAATAAGCCATGTGTCCTCTCCAAGTGTTACATACCCAGAGAGTGCAGAGAATAGTACATACTCATCGGCATATTCTTCCCTTGCATGCTTTCTATGTGGTCCTTCTTCTTCTTCTTCATCCTCATCTTCAGCTAGATGTGCATAATGTCTTTTGTAATTGTTTCTCTCTTGTATTCTTCTCTCTTCATAGGACAATTTCTTGCAATGTGTCATATCTTGTCACAATGAAAACACTGAAAGCTGGAGTAGTCCTTCTTTGGAAAACTTTCTCTCGTTCTTTGGAACCTTCTGGGAGGTTAAGACTCCTTACAATTTCCCTTCATGAAGTTGGGTTGACTCCTTCTTCTCTTGGTATGGGTGGCTAGGGATTGGTCATATTCCTTTAGTAGAGCTTCTCTATTGGCCACTCTAGCCTCCTCTTGAATGTAGTCTTCCCATACAGTGTCAAACTTTAGGTTTTCCTTTCTAGCACACATCATTTGGATGTATGATTCCCAGGGTCTAGTGAGACCATTGAGAGCAGTGATCATAACCAACTCATCTTCATCAAGGGTGTCTCCAATGGCTTCTAGTTGTTCCTTGAACTAGGAGACCTTTGTGAAATAGTCCTGGATGGATTCTCCATGACTCATCTTGGTGCTCTTCAATTTAGCTCTTAGATTGATCTTTTTGTTGATGTTTCTTCCTTCATACATCCTTGCTAGGGCATCATACATTTCTTTCAGAGTCTTCTTGGATGGAACTTGAGGGATCAAGTGATCCTTGATAGAATCAACAATAATCCTTTGTGCCCTAATCAGATCCTTCTTGTGCTTCTCTTTAGCTTCAGCCTCGGCAGGTTTTGCAACTTTATCCTTGATATATTTTTCAAGATCATTCTTCTTGAGAATGAGGCATATTCTATATTTCCATGCTCTATAATTCTCTATGCCTTCTAGTTTGTCCTCAAGCTTGGTGCTTGGGGCCATCTTGTCAGAGGATTACAAAAAATTGAAATTTTGGAAAATGAGAAACTGATCTTACCAAGAGATGCGCTTGATTGAGGCGAGTTGACTGGTGTGCTTGGTTTCTAGAGATCTCAAGTCTTCACCTTTCAAATTTGACTTGCAAGATTCTGTAGTGCAATTTTCTGGTTCACTGGATTTCTGTAGTTTTTTGGTCCAGTGTTAAACTAGGGTTTGAATTTTCCAGAGATCTACCCACTTAAAAATCTCGATCTCAGGCTTAGTAGATGCGTTCTAGGAGGGCGCAACTTTCTAAGCAATCAGATCTTCAAAAATCAAAATTTTTCTGAAACCCTAATTTCTTGTCGGGGAGAGAGAGAGGGCTTTTCACCTTGTGAAAGCTATCCTATTTAGGTTAGCTCTGATACCATGTTAAGATTCCATATGCTAAGATAGATTATCAGCATTCAATTTCAATTTCACAACTAAAGCATATAGACAGGATCACTGAAAGAAATAGTATCACAAGATCAACACAGATTTATCCTGAGAAAACCCTAAAGGGAAAAACCCAGCAAAAATCTTACTCAATATAGATGATCAAAAAGATAAAAGATAAGACTTCAGACTTGTCCTTCTCCTCCATGCAGATAAGACTCTCTCTCTTGCGCTACACAAGTGACTAAATGTTTGTCTGTGTGTTGAAATTGTCAATACCCCAATTTTTCACAAAAATTTAAAATTTTGAAATAACATAAAATGCTGAGACTGCAGTTTATTAACAGTTAACGATTAGCAAAAAGAGAAACAATTAATAGATTAATTTGCATAAACTCAATTATGTTAACTCAGCAGTTTTCTTATTAACACAATCTTAAGTTTAACTTGCGCATTAATTCTATATTTGGTTTACTGATGAGTTCTATTTATGACAGTAGGTGGAATTTGACTTTGAATTCCAGGGCTTACTTAGCATTTATGCTAACGCAGATGGATTATTTGTTCTTACAGGTTTACAGGTATAAATGACTGAGTATCGTCTTTAAATTCATAAAGCATCCTGCAATATTTCTATTTGCAATTAATAAGCTTAGATTATAAGCTGCTGTAATCCAACCTACTTCCGTAAGGTAACACAGTTTGTTTTCTTCTATTGCTATTGTAAACGAAGTTCAGATGATTGTATTTCTGACTTTCTTTGGTTTTGAGCAGTTTATTTTATCTGCTTGATATTCTTTATTTTCAAAATGCATACCCTAGCAATTTTATATTACATTTCTTGTATCAAGTTCTATCTAAGAACAACTTCTAGAGTTGGTGTTTTTCTTATCGAGCCAATCTTTTCATCTTATGTTAACCTTAGTAATTTGGTAAGAATGTAAAACTATACTCCAAGTAACGAGAAATTGCCACAACTTCTAAGATAAGATCTCATGGATCTGTATTGAGTAAAAGAGTTCATAGGAAAATGTTCTTACATTTCACTTTGCCATTACATAGTTTGCTATCAAAACTTTGCTAGTTTCTAAGATTTAAAAATGTGTATAAACCATTTGTTTATCGACATAAAAGGTTTTATTAGTGTTACATTTGCATAATACTTATGATCCTACCCAAACAACACTATGCAAATTACTCAAGTTGAATGCTGTGTAATCATTTATACCACCATGAAAGGAACTGGAACTAATATATAGTTATTTTTACACTATTCACTAAATTGTTTATAAGACAATGATTTCATAATTATCTTAAAATACTATTGATAACAACTTAGTTATTACACAACCTATATCCCAATGATGATATTATTATATTGAACTTTGATGAGTTGTAACCAATTCAAAAGGGGTTAATACCTATATAGGGATTATGCTTATTACTACGATAAATGTTTATATAATCTTTTAACATCTCCATAAGTCAATTATTAGTGCAAACTTACAATAGAGAAACACGATTCTCACGAGATTACTAATAAAATCTCATATCATTGCTTACCAATAAAATATGTAAGGTTTATTTTGGGTCACGGGGATATAAGGTTATGATATGTGTTATGTCAATCGTTATCATAACGTTGCATACCAATGCCAATAATGAGCTATGCACCAAACGTTTAAACTATTATTATATGATTTGAAACCCATGCAAACTACAATGTTGTTTTGATGAAATCATTTGGGACATTTAATTGATTATTATGGATCGCAGGTGACTATGGAAAGTCAACCCACTGCATGATTATATTGATGTGGCCACGTGGAAATTCCTTGGCCATGCACTGGTTGCATAAATAGTTGTCAACCCTAACCATGGGCTTATTCGATTTCTAACATTTGCGTTAGCCCCTTGGGCTGCTTTGCAAGCTCCCATGACGGCCGTGAGTTGCAGATAGCTACAGAGGCTCCAATGCTGGTGTTTGTCATGGCTTACTCCCTTGAGCTAGATTCTGTTGCTCGCCTCCTCTGTGATTTCTTTACTTTGATCGGAGTTTATTGCCTTCCTTGTATATGGCTTTACGACTGCTTGAAACTCCTTTTTGCTGCTCCTCTGTTGTGGTCTGTCATTGGTGGAAGCTTGAGCTTATTGTATGTGATTGTGTAGCTCCTTCATCTTAGGGTTCTGGACTTTAGTTTACCTATTTGCATGTTAGTGACAGTTAGACTCCATGCTTGCAGACTCTTTGCAGCCATTGCTCACGCTTACCTACACCCCTACTGTTAGTGTGGAAAGAACCAAAGTCCCGTCGTCTTCATCCTCGGTGAGAATGACGGTTTGGCTCTTCTTAGCATTGGTTATGGTGTTGTTGTTTCTCCGAGGTTCCATCATTTTCACTTTCAGCTAAGGTAAGGAAAAATAAATGAGAGTTATAACTCTTTACGGTTCCATTCTTTATATATTTCTTTATTTTTAATTAAATTTAGGTTTTTGTTTTGCAGGTTACTCGTCTCCATAGTTGACAGTCGTGCTGTACCAAAAAAAAATGGCTCATCGTATCGTCCACGATAAGCTCCGGTTTCAAATATGGTCCTCCCTACTTGTACAGACTTTTGTAGTCGAAAAAAATCTTGGCCGTGTTGCACCGAGTATTGGGTTGCTGTCCTTCATTTTTATAGTTTTTGTTTTGGTTAAAACCCTTGCCTGTCGCAAGGTGACTTCGGCTTTAAGCTGTAACTTGTGAAGCTCTCCTCTCGTATTAGGGTTGAACTTACAGTTTTTTAATATTATGTTAATATTGTCCATACTGCATAACAAGATATGGGTATTCGACTTTTCCCTGAGTTTCTTTTTTGTATTTTGGTAAAGTTTTGACTTACATTTGGCCTTTGGGCTCATTATTATAATGTAAATATCTTAAGACAGTGTGTCTGTAAGTTAAATTCGTTTTCCTTTATGTATTTGTATTTTATCTCTGTGTAAATGAATTTAAATTGTTCTTTTAATAGTTATATAAAAAGAAATAAGTTTACTGCTTATCTTGGGTTACTACTGTAATGGTTTTGTATATTTTAAAGAAAACTGAGTAATTTCAGCTCATAATTACGAGCTAGGGTTTTAACCCTATTTAACTTGTAAGAAGATATTTTCTGTATTGTTAATAAATAGATTAGATTATTGTTAATAAACTTTTAAACCATTTCAGTACTCAAGGATTTCTAGGTTAGGGTTTAATGAATTAAACTTTGGTTCTTACTTTAAGATTCCTTCATTTTGTTTAAAGAATTGTTAAGTTATAAACGATATTATTTATGTAATACTATTATCTGTATATAATATAAATACTTAAGCTTGTATTTGTGCATACACTTACTTAATAAAGACTGTGACTAATTTGTATTAGTTTAGTTCATTCAGTAGTATTATTTCCGTTAGCTTACTAGGAAATGAAATAAGGGTTACAACCCTGTCATTTTTCTTTTACATGTATAATCTATTTACAAAACCATTTCTTGTTATAATACTTATTAATTTAAACATAAATTACGGTCGTATCTTAGTTATTTTAATTATATAAATAAATTATTGTTGGAGCTATATAGTTCTCTATTAAGATACTCTTTATCTTTAGAAATATATATGTTACTAAACTCTATCTAGGGTTCGAATAGTTGTGGGTTAAGTTTATTATTATTATCAGTAAAATAAAATAAACTAAAAGAACCAAACTTAATTCGTTGCTTAACATAAAAAGATAGGCATTATATCTGAGTTGTTTCTATCTTCTCTGTTTTAGGATAGTAGTGTAGTTTACAGAAGAATGTACTGTATAAAATAAATAACTTACCTACTTGAACAACTCGTGAATATAATACATTGCTATTAGTAAAAATAATATGGCTATTTCTTTTTTTAGCATTCTTAATACAGCGTCTGTTTTAAACAGTAAACCTAACTAGGAAGATTAATATTCTTTTCTGAAAGCAACTATCTACAGAAAGAAAAGATTCCAACATTATGAAATAAATAATAACTTTATTCAAATAAGATTTCTATCATATCTTTCATCTATTTAACATTAGAGGAAATTTGGGGTCTAAAATGGGCCTTATAAGAAAACGGGCCAACAATAAATTTTGTGAGTTGGAATTCAAGAACCAATATAATTTCAATAAAATGAGTCAACCATAATGGTTGAATTGACATATTTGTCATAAAAGAAAACGACTTTTTTTGTTCGTATTTTCGACATATCTCCCTGTGTTTTTACTCAAATTTTAGGCGGGAGAGCTCGTTGGATGAGAAATTTAATTACGCATCCAACGAGTACCCACACTGCATACTTTTGACGGGCTTCGCCACCCCAAAACTAAGAAATACCTGAAAAAATGTGATGATGACATCATCATCACATTTTTTCAAGTATTTCTTGTTTTTGGGATAGCGGGGTCCGTCAAAAGTATGTAGTGTGGGTACTCGTTGGATGAGGAATCAAATTCCGCATCCAACGAGATCTTCTGATCGAAATTTGAGTAAAAACACAGGGAGATTTGTCGAAAATACGAACACAAAAAGTAGTTTTTTTCTTTCTTCCTCCAAAATTAATCAATATTATTTTATTATTTTAACTATTATTTTATTATTTTCCTTAGGAGGCCCATTTTAGACCCCAAAACTACTCTAATGATTATACTGCTTGTGCTAGAGTACGGTTTGGTCCATTTCAGACAGGGAAAAACATAGGTTAGGATTATTTCATCAAATACAGATTCAATATTCAAATAACAAAAATATTACAAGCTTTAACAGTTCACTACAAAACATGTAAATAATTCATTATTTATTCATTCTCAGATATAAAATTTTAACACAGTAAATAAAAAACTATAAAACCTCTTTTAAGCTAGACAACAACATCATTGGGAGGCTGTTCCTCCCTAGCAACTTTTGGAGAGCGCTCAAACAACGACTTCTTAGGACCCCCGAGCCTGTTCCTGGTCTCCTTGGCTGAGAACTGGTGGAGCATGCAACAAGATACTAGTCCAATGACTCAGTACTAACTCTGCACTTAGCAGTAAGATTCTTCAGCTGAAAAGCTGTACTAGATCACTTTCTGCAGTTTACCCCTCAAACACATTCCACAAATTCCCTTCCCAATGAAATCCTCTGAAGTACATTCACCTGAATGGTTCTCTTCTTGGAATGAGCAGCCTCAACTCTCTTCAATGGATATTTTTATTAAGATTGCCTAGGTCTTTTTGGGTTAATTGTCATTAATTGAGCCACCTGCTCTTATCCCACTTTCTTGGGGGATCATGACCCCAAATGTAGGGAGGTTGCCACCTGCAACATTGGAAGTGTTTAAGGATGCTGCCACTTGTCTATTTTCTCTCCACCCAGTCTCCTCCACCAACTTGACTAGTAAATACTCTTTTAACAACTCTCCCAAGCTGTTGTCTCCACTTTTATTTATTTATAATTAAAATATTCAGAATTACATTCACACTCTTGACTTTGCTGAGTCATCATTTACAACTTAGCATAAAATTTAACATATTGTCTTGAAATAAAATCAAATATGATAATATATTTTTTTTTACAAAATTGGGGCACAGTGACATACACACCCCCTTAGAATATAACATCGTTCTCGATGTTATTTATTCTTCATCCTTAGAATTCCCCTGAAATAGAATTGGATATGCATCTCACATTTTACTTTGCAATTCCCAGGCGGCTTCCTCTGGACTAAGGTGCTTCCATTGCACCTTCACATGTCCAATGGTGCAGTTCCGAAGTGTAATCTCCCTCCTTCCGAGGATACAATCCTGTTCCACTAGAAAATCTCTTTCTGGTTCCACCTGTACATCATTCCAATTAACAACATGAGTAGCATCATGAACATATTTCTTTAAAATGGAAATGTGAAAAACATTATGTACTTGTTGGGGCTCCGACCCTAAGGGTCCTTAGTTTTGGTAACTCCGTGGTTTTTGTGGAAGTGTAAGCGGAGTTACGACCCAAAATAGTCTTAGGGGTGTCGCGGGTGGGTCAAAACCCCTTTTTGTAATTAACCCTTGGTATAAATCCAGGGTTAGGGTTTTGGGCGCCCATGGTTTAAGGCCATGGTTTTGTAACAGTGCGCTATATAAATAGGCACTTATGTAAAGAAGTAGGGTTAGGTATTTAATGATTATCTTACGAAGCTATTGTAATGCGAAGATAAGAGATTGTATAAGGGTTTTTGTAACAAGGTTAAGTCCCAGCTGTGTGCGTGGACGACCTCTGCAGCTGTGTGCGCAGAGGGGTTTTTGGTGAAAATGAAGATCTGCAGCTGTGTGCCTAGAGGCTTGCTGCTGTGTGCGTGGCTTTGAGGACTGAAAGGATCTACAGCTGAGTGCGCAGATCAGAACTGTCGTTTTAGTTGTAAACAGTTGAATAAAACGCAGTTCTATGGATGTAACCCCTACACTGGGGGTGAACCACGTTACATCTGGTGTTGTGGTTCATTTGTGTTGATTTGTTATTATATTTTATGCACTGCTAAGTAAATAACTTATAAAGTAAGATTGCTATTATTAACTAGCTTCGCTGTAAATTCCCAGATAAGGGCTGTGCAAGTAACTGTTTGTTTATCTAACCGCGAAGCTACATATTTGATAATAGAAGCATTGTGTTAAGTGATTATTAATAGTCAAATACTAAAGGTACAGTAAGATTCTCTCTTCTGCTTGCAGAAACCCGATTCTGCAGCACCCCATAGCTGTTTCGGGTGAGACTGTAGCCTGTTCGCAGGATGCTGCCGAAAGGGCCAACACTGTGGGTCTTTTGTTGGTGCGAAGTTAAAGGTAAAACCCGGGTCTGCCTAGTTATCCCAACAAATTGGTTCCGTTTCCGGTTGAACTCAGTATCTGTTGAAGAGGGGTCTACGTCGTACCTCGAGGGCTATGTTTTGGCGACCCTCTATAAAAGAAATTGGTGAGTGGATCGAAGAGACCTATTTGAAGTTTGCAAAACAGGAAAATCAAGATCCCCGTCGTAGCGCATAATTTTTTTTGCAAAGGTACGTCTTTTCTGATGTTCATGAAATTTTCTTTGGTACTATACACATAGAGTTGCACCAGTGGTTATCCAGGTTAACAGAAAGGAGGATGAACTTCCAAGAAAACCAGTTTCCTCCCTAGACCCCCGCAAGAATCGCTATCTTGAAAAGAGTGAACAACGCGATCTCGTGAGCCGTGGATTTCTGGACTGCGTGAACTCTCGAAGCATTTGTGATGGAGTTCGCCATCGACACAAGTACCTCCTTTAGCGAAGCTGAACAACAATTTTTCAAAGGACCAAGGGGTAGGTACTTGAACCTATTTAGTTTGAATATTAAAATACTATTGGCTGAAAAAGGAATCTTGCTTATAGAATCAGATTGTTAGATCTAGTATTGCTAACCTATGATTTGAAGTGACTGGGACTTCGACGAGCAAAGTGGTTTGTTGCGAAGTGGCAAAAGATATAAGAGAGATCTTGGCCCCTCTACTGAGTATAACCCTTTAAGCTCTGAAGCCTCTGAGTTCGTCGAAGCCCCCTCTGTTAGAAACCCTCCGATAACCCCGCAGCAGAGACCTATTATCCTCGAGAACCTGTCGTAGTCTGAAAGTAACCCTAGCCCGAGTATCCCTGTCGCAGGTCAGTCTTCCCCAGCTAGTTCAAACCCTTCCTCCCCCCCTAGATCCCAGATGGCCCATGTTCATGATGACATCAAACTACCGGTTTTTAAAGGAACTGGGTCAGAAGATCCAGAATAGTTCTGGTTTCTAAGCGAAGCTGTGTGGACCGCGAAGAACATTACGAACATAGATGTTCGATGAGCGCAGCTGATTACTTCTTTCAGAGACCGAGCCCTAACTTGGTTTATGAAGTTTGCTAGCACGCAGAATCCTGTCTTGGCTGACATCAAAGCAGCACTGATCCGAGAATTTAAGAAACCTAAATCAGAGTCGCAGTGCATCACTGAGTTAAAAGAGATTCAGCAGCGGCGAGGTGAATCTTTGTGGGACTTTGATCAGAGATTCAAAGTTCTGTTTGACTAAGTTAGCTTCACGATTGGACTAGCACAACATAAGGAGTGGTTTATTGCAGCATTATTACCTCACATCAGAGCTCCACTCATGCAACAGAAGGTTGCTGATTAGCAAGAGGCCTTAGAGATTGCCATAAAGCTTGAAACTACACCTGTCGAAGATAATTCTGGCATAGCTCAAATTCAAGCACAGCTCGCGGAGATGGATTTAGAGCTTCACGACATGAAAAAAGGGAAATCCACCCACAAAGAGGTATGGTGTATACGTTGTCGAACAGAAGGCCACGACAAGGACCAGTGTCCGGCGCTGAGAAACTATCTGAATACTGGCGCACCAAACCCGCTGAATCCTAGTGTTCTATACTGTGAGATTTGTCGAACTACTGGCTAGCATCGACTGGAAGACTGCTATCTGTTACAGAGGTATGTTCAAGTCCCGAAGAACCCTTACTGTAAATTCTGTAAGTCAGTAGGCCACAATGAAGATGAATGTCGCAGCTTCGACCTTATGAGGGAGCGGACCTACGACACTTATAGGATCTACCCGGATGCACAAGGCAATGATGGATATGGTTACCGAGGTGGTCGAGGTAGTTTTAGAGGATGTGGTTGTGGTATGCCTGGAGGAGGTCGAGGTCAAGTTATTTGCTATAACTGCAATCAGGCAGGACATCTAGCTCGAGACTGTCAAAACCCAACCATGACATGCCGATACTGCAGAGCAGTCGATCATGTCATCGAACAGTGCCCACAGTTGCTAGCTAAAATCCAAGAAAGGAACAACAAACCTAGTCCGAGTGTCCAGTTGATTGTTGTCGAGCCACTACCAATCCTAGCTGTTAATGTTGTTACAAGAAGTGGAGCTACAACAGATGCGCAGTGTCAGGCGAAGTAGCCCGACGAAGCTTGGGTTCACAAGGTCGTAGAGAAGACTCTAGAATTTGATGTTTGACGAGAAAAAGAAACTTTTTTGGAAGCCAGACAAAACGTTGCTGATCCAGATTTTCCAACAGCAAACAAGCAGCATCAGCAGCTGCAATCCCAGGAAGACTCACAAGGCCAAGTAAGTACTCTGTCATCGTTTTTACAGAGTTGCATCAAATTGTTAAGAAATGAGAATGCCTTAAATGAATTACAAAAAGTTATTCAGTCTTGCGAACCTCAGCAAAGCCCTGGTAAGGAAAAAGCTGTCAGTAGAATTAGAAGGACTGGAAGAGAGATGAGACTACATGCTCAGATAGGAGAATATGACATGAAGGATATTATTTTAGATCTGGGTTTAGAAGTCAATATCTTAACTAAACAGACATGGGAACAAATGGGAAAGCCCACCCTTGACTGGTCCCCTATCCAATTGAGCTTAGCCAATCAGCAGAGGATTCTGCCTTTAGGAAGATTCCCTAGAGTACCAGTGGATATAGATGGAGTCAGTACTGTAGCAGATTTTGAAGTTATTGAGATCATTGATGACAGTAACCCCTATCCAGTTTTGCTAGGAATTGAGTGGGCAATAGATAGTGATGCGGTTATCAATCTTAAAAAGAGACAAATGACTTTTGAAGGGAAGGGATTGAGAGCTATACTACCATTGGATCCTTCTCAAGGAGAAATATATACGGAGCCAGTCAGAGAGGAAGATCAGGATATTCTGGACCACATCTATAATATCACAGCTAAAGAAGAAGATTATGTCGAGCCTAATGCCGAAGGTTTAATGGATTGGCAATGCGATAGCTCCTGCATGTCTGATTCAGATGATGGTCTAGAGAATTGGCAGAATCGACTATACGAGCTACATGGCCATCGGTGCGCAAAAATTACCAAATCCCTTAGATGCCTTAGTGCACAGGCCAAAGATTTGCCTACATATGATGGGTTGACAGACCTAGAAAAATTTATTGTGCAGTTCTTAGAACAAGTGCCAGAATCACAGAGAATGCAGACTCTAGAAGCAGCATTAAGAGCTATAGCAGCGAGATGGTGGAATGGCCATAGGAAGTATATTCACAGTTGGGAAGCTTTCCAGAAATTTCTATGCCTCAGATTCATAGACCAATCTCAAGAGGTGCGAAGCAAGTTCAATGGGTAGAATAGTCCTCAGGAACATTTGAAGCAATGTTATGCAGCATGGGAACATGTACCTCGCGAGGAATGGGTGCATAAGTTTGTGCACACTTTGGAACCTATAGCAAAAAACTAGTATATGGAGGCCGAGCTTCGACACGATACTGTAAGTTGGGATGATCTTGTTGATAGTTTTATGCTTACATTTTCTATTAACGAAGTTTTCCCTGCTTTAGATGCAGCTGTTAGATTGATCCGTACTAAGATATTTGATGACCAAGAAATAGGGGAATACCAAAAAGATTGGGAAGCACAAGAAGCTAATGCAGTTGAATGTTACAACCTCGCAATTGATGAGGATGATGATCCACGTAACATTAACATTCCTGAGTCAGAAGGAAACTGCGAAGTACGCGGACCAGTGGTCGAAGCACCTGAAGTGACTCAGCCTCTGAAGACGCGGACCGTAAACATTGGGTCAGAGGAAAATCCCAAGTATGCTACAATTGGAGATTATTGGGATGATGAAATGGTGAGCAAAGTGACCCAACTTCTCCACGAATATCAGGACCTATTTTCGACGAAGTTTTTCGAGATGAAAGGTATCCTTGGTGATATAGGAGTAATAAAGATCCCTCTGAAACCTGATGCGAGGCCTGTGAAACAGCGTCCCTATAGGCTAAACCCTAAGTATAAAGAAAAAGTTAGACTGGAGCTCGATAAGATGCTTTCCGCAGGAATTATAGAGCCTGTCAAAGAGTCCGAATGGGTCAGTCCGATGGTAGTACAAGAAAAGAAGACTAAGGGCGAAATCCGAATCTGTGTCGATCTGAGGAAGCTGAATAATGCGTGTCTGCACGATCCCTTTCCCACTCCTTTTACAGATGAAGTCCTCGACAATGTCGGAGGTCAAGAAGTCTACTCTTTTATTGATGGATTTTCAGGCTACCATCAGATTAGAATTGCTCCAGAAGACTGACATAAGACAAATTTTGCTACAGAAATGGGATCCTTTCAGTATACAGTTATGCCCTTCGGATTGAAGAATGCACCTGCTATGCTTTCTCGAGTAGTCATCTGTGCATTTAAAGAATTTATACATAAATTCTTAGAAGTTTATTTTGATGATTGGACTATCTTCGGGTTACTAAAAGATCACATTGCTAGTTTAAGACTTATGCTGGACAAGTGTAGACAGCACCAGATCTCCTTGAATTTGAAAAAGTGTATCTTTGGTGCACCCTTTGGAATTTTTCTAGGTCATATTGTTTGTAAGCAAGGATTGATGGTAGACCCTGCGAAGATAGCAATCATTATGAATTTTCCTCCTCCGAAGTATGTTAAGCAAATTTACACTACCCTTGGTCACATTGGATACTACAGGAAATTTATTAAAGGATATGCCCAGATCATAGCCCCGAGGGAGAAACAACTGAAGAAAGAGATTAAGTTTGAATGGACACCTGAATGTCAAGCAAGTTTATACATTTTAAAAGATAAGATGATGACTGCCCCTATTTTAGTATTTCCTGATTGGAATAAGGAGTTTCATGTGCATGTCGATGCATCCTCCATCGCTCTGGGTATAGTATTGGCTCAGACAGATGCAGATAACATTGATCACCCTATTGCCTTTGCAAGTCGCAAACTATCAACAGTAGAGAAGAACTATACCACGACAGAAAGGGAAGGTTTAGCCATGGTATATGCTTTGCAAAAGTTCCAACATTATCTGTTAGGCTCTCATTTTAAGGTGTTCATTGACCACTCTGCTTTGAAATATTTGGTTAACAAACCTGTGCTAGGTGGAAGGATATGTAGATGGCTCATCTTGTTTCAGGAGTACGACTTTGAGATCATAGTTAAGCCAGGCAGACTTAACCTGGGACCTGACCATCTATCGAGGCTTGAGTCAGGGGAAGAGCCCACTAGCCTGGACGAAGGTCTTCCTGACGCCCAGTTATGTACCATCCAGATGGTTGATGATTACTTTCAGGATATTGTTCAGTATTTGGATAGAGGATACGCACCGCCGGAGATGACAACTCAGCAGAAGAAGCAGTTGGTGGTTCGAGCTGTTGATTTTACTTTAATAGCAGGACAACTATACAAGATGGGACCAGATGAAATACTGTGCAGATGTGTCCTCGAGCATGAAAAACCATTGATCTTGGCTGAAGCACATTCTGGAGCAGCAGGAGGTCATTATGCAGGGAAAGCTACAGCGCAGAAGATTTTGGCAGCTGGCTTGTGGTGGCCTACACTTCATAAGGATGCTAGGGAGTACTGCCACAGTTGTGATATCTGTCAAAGGACAGGCAAACCATCCAGGAGGGATGAGATGCCCCTCGTTCCATAGGTAAATTTACAGGCTTTTGACAAATGGGCTATTGATTTTGTTGGACCCATAAACCCCCCTGCAAAGAAATCGGGAGCAAGGTATATTATTACAGCAACTGAATACCTTACTCGTTGGGCTGAAGCTCAACCAGTCAAGGATTGTAGCGCTACTACAGCTGCGAAGTTCATCTTCGACAATATCTTAACAAGGTTTGGATGTCTTAGAATTCTTATGAGTGACCAAGGGTCACACTTTTTGAATAAAACTATTGAAGCATTGACTGAAGAATTTCAGGTATATCACCAGAAGAGTTGCAGAGTGCCCCGGGATAGGCCACAAGTGAGTCTTAGGGGCCTGTTGGGGCTCCGATCCTAAGGGTCCTTAGTTTTGGTAACTCCGCGGTTTTTGTGGAAGTGTAAGCGGAGTTACGACCCAAAATAGTCTTAGGGGTGTCGCGGGTGGGTCGAAACCCCTTTTTATAATTAACCCTTGGTATAAATTCAGGGTTAGGGTTTTGGGCGCCCATGGTTTAAGGCCATGGTTTTGTAACAGTGCGCTATATAAATATGCACTTATGTAAAGAAGTAGGGTTAGGTATTTAATTATTATCTTACGAAGCTATTGTAATGCGAAGATAAGAGATTGTATAAGGGTTTTTGTAAGAAGGTTAAGTCCTAGCTGTGTGCGTGGACGACCTCTGCAGCTGTGTGCGCAGAGGGGTTTTTGGTGAAAAGGAAGATCTGCAGCTGTGTGTGCAGAGGCCTACTATTGTGTGCGCGGCTTTGAGGACTGAAAGGATCTGCAGCTGAGTACCCAGATCAAAACTGTCGTTTTAGTTGTAAAGAGTTGAATAAAATGCAGTTCTGTGGACGTAACCCCTACACTGGGGGTGAACCACGTTACATCTGGTGTTGTGGTTCATTTGTGTTGATTTTTTATTATATTTTATGCATTGCTAAGTAAATAACTGATAAAGTAAGATTGCTGTTAATAACTAGCTTCGCTGTGAATTCTCAGATAAGGGCTGTGCAAGTAACTGTTTGTTTATCTAACCGCGAAGCTACATATTTAATAATAGAAGCATTGTGTTAAGTGATTATTAATAGTCAAAGACTAAAGGTACAGTAAGATTCTCTCTTCTGCTTGCAGAAACTTGATTCTGCGGCACCCCATAGCTGTTTCGGGTGAGACTGTAGCCTGTTCGTAGGCTTCTGCCGAAAGGGCCAACACTGTGGGTCTTTTGTTGGTGCGAAGTTAAAGGTAAAACCTGGGTCTGCCCAGTTAGCCCAACATTACTCTTAAATTAGGTGGTAATGTTAATTGATAAGCTACTTGTCCAATCCTAGACAGAAATTCAAATGGGCCACAGTAACGAGGTGCCAATTTTGCACAACTCCCCAATATCAAAGAGCTCTTTTTGGGCCTTACCTTGATGAACACATGTTCACCTACCTGAAACTCCTTTGGAGTTCTTTTTAAGGCCGCTTGAATTTTCTGCCGTTCCTATGCCACTTTCAGATTTCCCTGCACTTGTTTTACAATTTCTTCCATTTCTTTTAACAGTTATGGACCTAATACCAATCTATCTACTAGATTACTCCAAGAGATAGGAGTATTACATTTTCTTCCCTATAAAATTTCATAAAGACTAAATCTGGTTGATGTTTGATAATTATTATTATAAGCAAATTCTACCAGATGTAAATAGTCCTCCCATTTACCAGGCTAGTCTTTCACATACATTCTTAATAGAACTTCTAATACTTGGTTTACCCTTTCAGTTTGTCCATCTGTTTGAGGATGGAAAGAAGTACTAAAATTTAATGTGGTGTTTAACCCTTTAAACGAAGACTTCTAAAAGTTTCCTGTAAACTTAGGATCTCTATCTGAGATTATGACTTTTGGTACTCCATGTAATCGAAAAATCTGTTTTAGAAAAATATCAGCTATGTTTGCAGCTTTATAAGTAGTTTTAACAGGTATAAAGTGAGCTGCTTTGCTTAACTTATCAACTACTACCATGATAGAATCATTCTAATTTTGATTTTTAGGCATCCCAGTAATACAATCTAGACTAATTATCTCCCATTTCCAGCTAGGAATGGGTAATGGCTGAAGCAAACCAGCTGGGTGTTGATGTTCAGTTTTTACTTGTTGACATTCAAAACACCTACCAATATATTTTGCTACTTCAATTTTCATATTTGGTCAGAAATACTCTTTTCTTAACATAGTTATAATCTTTTGATAACCTAGATGACCTGAATATGGTGTTTTATGAATTTCATCCAGAATTAACAGCTTAACTTTAGGTACGTTAGGTACATACATTCTATCTTTATACAGTAAAAATTATTTTTCATCTAAACTGTAACCTTTAATTAAGTTTTATGTTGGATTTTCTTTAGATTTAGCTTGCAAATTCTGGTAAATTTCATCTTGTTATATTCCTTCTGTAAGCTGTTCATCTAAGTCTGAAACATAGGTGCTGATAGCTGCTACAAAATTCAGCCTTGCATTCCTACTTAATGCATCAACAACTTTATTTTCTTTACCTTTTATATGCTGAATTTCAAAATCATACTCGCTTAAGAAAGCTAACCACCTAGCTTGTCTGGCATTTAAATTTGGCTGATCTAAAAGATACTTCAACCCTTTATTGTCAATCATTAAAACAAATTTTCTGCCAATTAGGTGATGTCGCCACATCTTTAAGGCATGTATTACAGATGCTAATTCTAGATCATATGTTGCATAATTATTTTCATGAACTTTTAACTTTCTAGACTCATAGGCGATAACATGCCCTTCTTGAGTCAGAACACCACCTAAGCCATCATTACAGGCGTCAGTGCACACTACAAATTCTTTATTAGGATCTACTATTCTTAAAATAGGTGCGCTGGTTAATAAAGTTTTTAAAATTTTAAAGCTTTCTTCACATTTTTGATTCCAGTCAAACTTCTTTCCCTTCTTCTACAAGGAAGTTATTGGATTTGCTATCCTCGAAAAACCTTCAATAAACCTCCGGTAGTAACCTTCTTAATGCCCATGAAAGATTGAACATCTGTCACATCCCTAGGAACCGACCAATCTTCGATTACCCTTATCTTTTCAAGATCTACGGAAATTCCTTCCTTGGTCACTACGTGACCTAAATACTGAATCTTATCCTTGAAGAAATCACATTTACTAAACTTTGCGAAGAGTTGATGTTCTCGCAACTCTTGCAAAACAATTTTTAGATGTTCTTTATGTTCTTCTTCAGTTTTTGAATAGATTAGAATGTCGTTGATAAACATGACCACAACTTATCTAAATATTTATGCATCACATTGTTCATTAAACACATGAAAACAACTATGGCATTAGTAAGCCCAAATGGCATTACGACAAATTCGTAATGACCATATCTAGTTCTGAAAGCTGTCTTAAATATGTCTTTATCTTTAATCCTTACTTGATGATATCCAGAACTTAAATCTATTTTTGAAAACACCGTGGCTCCATGTAATTGATCAAACAGATCATCTATGCGGGGTAACGGATATCGATTTTTGATGGTCATCTTGTTTAACTGATGGTAATCTATGCGAAGTCGCATAGTTCCGTCCTTCTTCTTGACAAAGATGACAGGTGCCCCCCAGGGAGACACACTTGGTCGAATATACTTTTTATCAATTAATTCTTTTAATTGAGATTTTAATTCATTAAGTTTGAGTATGCTGATTCGATAAGGGGCCTTTGAGCTAGGTACTACACCCGGTACCAGCTCAATGGTGAAATCCAATTCCCTTTTCGGAAGTAATCCCAGAATTTTTTTTGGGAATACATCAACATATTCTTTTAAGATTGGTATGTCTTCCACTTTTAACTTATCTCTTTTAATTATACTTTCCTCATCAGTAATTGTTACTACATAAGCTTTACATCCCTTTTTAACAGCTCTCTTAAGCTGTAGGGCAGAAATCTGTCTTATGGTGGTTTTTCTAGATATTTCTTTAACACTTATTGGTTTTTCATCACTGTTTAAGCATATGAAAGTTTTATCATAACAGTTTAAAATTACTCTATGTTGTTCTAACCAGTCCATACCAATCAGCAAATCATAAGAACCAAGAGGCAAAACATTAAGTTTAACAACAGTTTCAAATTTATCCATAACTATTGCACATTCTTTAATAAAACAAGTTACTTTTCTTTTAGCATCAGTGGCCAACTGAACTAACCATGAATTCTCAAAATTTTCAATAGATAACTTACATTTTTCTACTATTTGGGGTGCAATATAACTGAGACTTGCTCCTGGATCAATCAAAATAGTTATAGGGGTTTGATTTATCATACCTTCTACTTCCACCATGGAAGTCTGATATTCATCTTGTCGATTCTCCAAAGCTGCGCTGATTCTAGGCATGCTTCTTGTTAGCTCCCCAACATTCATCTCCTCCTGTATGGTATGAATATTGCTAACAGTCTTCTTTCGGTTTGGACAGACTGAAGCATAGTGTGGGCCATTACACTCCCAGCACTTGATAGGCTCTTTGCGCTCAAAGTTCTTGGTAAAATTTTCCTGATTATTTGCAAATTCCTTACCTTTAGGATTGTTCTGGTTGTTGGGTGTATTGTTCCTATTTCCTTGGAATTTCTTGTAATTAGGATAGTTTTTGGCCTTATTATTCTTAGAATTTTTATTAGGCACAAAATCCTTCTTCTTTTGTTCAAATTGATTATTATTTTTCTTAGCCTTCAAGTTGGCCAAGCTTTCTTTCTTCCGATTCTGCTCAAAACAGAAGTTAGCTTTTCTCATAGCTTACTCCAAGGTCTTTAGGTTATTATATTCAATTCTATCTTTAATATGATAAGGTAGACAACTAAGGAATCGCTGTACCTTTGGTTTCTTATCTACAAGGTATGGTACATACCTAAGTAGACTTAAGAACTTGCTGTTCAGATCCTTCATTGTCATTGATCCTAACTTCAGCTCATAAAACTCTTTGGCTCTCTCCTCATAATATTGCTCAGATAGGAATTTCTTTTTGAAATACCTTTTAAAGGTACTCTAGTTTCCATTTTTCTCTTTTATTCCCTTAACTCTTTTCAAGTCCTGCCACCAAATTTCAGCCTTTCTTGAGAGGTTATATATAGCCATTATAGCCTTTAACTTGTTAGAATAGTTATATATTTGGAAGTACTTGGAAGTACTTTTTCATCCCAGATAACCAGGATTCAGCTTCCTCCCCCTTCCCAGTCTCTCCATTAAAGGTTGGTGGTTTTATCTTTTTGAATTTTTCGGAAATCTCCTCGTAAGGTTTGTATTTCCTCTTTTTAGTGTACTGATTATCATCAATACTGTCACTGGTAGCATGATAGTTTCGTTGTTCACCAAACACTTCAGAAGATGAACTACTTTCAGTTTCAGTATGTTTCATCTTTTTAGATTTACGTTGATGACTGGCATCTTCTGATTCGGTTCTTCTACCCCTACCCTAAGTTTGAAACTTCTCAGTTAGGATTTGATTAAGCTCTTCTTGAGCCCTCATAATCCTTTCATTTTCTCGCTTTATAGACTCCATTTTAGTTTTTAGGTCCTTTACAGTCTGTAACAATTCTGAGGAATTGGTAGTTAAATCCTCTGGTATAGGATCTCTTGGTAGATTTCCTGTTTCAGTAACTGGAGACTCCTCCTCTGCATACTCTTTCAGTCTTTCCATACCTGCCTGTTAAACTTCAGAAAACAATTATCTATCAAATAACATTTAGAAAAAGAAGAAAAAAAATACGTCAGTATAATAATTCAGTTACCGTTTCCTAAAAGCTAGTTGGGATCCATCAAGGCCTAGTGTTTGAACCTTGTGCTCTGATACCACATGTCAATATCCCAAATTTTCACAAAAATTTAAAGTTTTGAAATAACATAAAATGCTGAGACTGCAGTTTATTAACAATTAACAGTTAGAAAAAAGAGAAACAGTTAGTAGATTAATTTGCATAAACTCAATTATGTTAACTCAACAGTTTTCTTATTAACACAATCTTAAGTTTAACTTGTGCATTAATTCTATATTTGGTTTACTGATGAGTTCTATTTATGACAGTAGGTGGAATCTGACTCTGAATTCCGGGGCTTACTTAGCATTTATGCTAACGCAGATGGATTATTTGTTCTTACAGGTTTACAGGTATAAATGACCGAGTATCGTCTTTAAATTCATAAAGCATCCTGCAATATTTCTATTTACAATTAATAAGCTTAGATTATAAGCTGCTGTAATCCAACCTACTTCTGTAAGGTAACACAGTTTGTTTTCTTCTGTTGCTATTGTAAATGAAGTTCAGATGATTGTATTTCTTCCTATAGAGTATGTAGCGATAGTACTACTTCCTTTGGTTCTGAGCAGTTTATTTTATCTACTTGATATTCTTTATTTTCAAAATGCATACCCTGGCAATTCTATATTACATTTCTTGTATTAAGTTCTATCTAAGAACAACTTCCAGGGTTGGTGTTTTTTTTATCGAGCCAATCTTTTCATCTTATGTTAACCTTAGTAATTTAGTAAGAGTGTAAAACTATACTCCAAGTAATGATAAACTTCCACAACTTCTAAGATAAGATCTCATGGATCTATATTAAGTAAAAGAGTTCATAGAAAAATCTTCTTACATTTCACTTTTCCATTACATAGTTTGCTATCAAAACTTTGCTAGTTTCTAAGATTTAAAAATGTGCATAAACCATTTGTTTATCAACATAAAAGGTTTTATTAGTGTTACATTTGCATAATACTTATGATCCTACCCAAACAACACTATGCAAATTACTCAAGTTGAATGCTATGTAATCATTTATACCACCATGAAAGGAACTAGAACTAATATATAGTTATTCTTACGCTATTCACTAAACTGTTTATAAGACAATGATTTCATAATTATCTTAAAATACAATTGATAACAACTTAGTTATTACACAACCTATATCCCAATGATGATATTATTATATAAACTTTGATGAGTTGTAACCAATTCAAAAGGGGTTATTACCTATATAGGGATTATGCTTATTACTACAATAAATGTTTATATAATCTTTTAACATCTCCATAAGTCAATTATTAGTGCAAACTCACAATAGAGAAACATGATTCTCACGAGATTACTAATAAAATCTCGTATCATTGCTTACCAATAAAATATGTAAGATTTCTGTTGGGTCACAAGGATATAAGGTTATGATATGTGTTATGTCAATCGTTATCATAACGTTGCATACCCACACCAATAATGAGCTATGCACCAAATGTTTAAACTATTATTGTATGATTTGAAACCCATGCAAAATATAATGCTGTTTTAATGAAATCATTTGGGAGATTTAATTCATTATTAAGGATCGCAGGTGACTATGAAAAGTCGACCCACTGCATGATTATATTGATGCGGCCACGTGGAAATTTCTTGGCCATGCACTGGTTGCATAAATAGTTGTCAAACCTAACCATTGGCTTATTCGATTTTCGATATTTGCATTGGCCCCTTGGGCTGCTCTGCAAGCTCCCATGGAGGCCGTGAGTTGCAGATAGCTACAGAGGCTCCAATGCCGACGTTTGTCGTGGCTTACTCCCTTGAGCTAGATTCTATTGCTCGCCTCCTCTATGATTTCTTTACTTTGATCGGAGTTTATTGCCTTCCTTGTATATGGCTTTACGACCGCTTGAAACTCCTTTTTGCTGCTCCTCTGTCGTTGTCTGTCATTGGTGGAAGCTTGAGCTTATTGTATGTGATTGTGTAGCTCCTTCGTCTTAGGGTTCTGGAGTTTAGTTTACTTATTTGCATGTTAGTGACAGTTTGACTCCATGCTTGCAGGCTCCTTGCAGCCATTGCTTAGGCTTACCTACACCCCTACTGTTAGTGTGGATAGCACCAGATTCCTGTCGTCTTCATCCTCGGCGAGAATGAGGGTTTGGCTCTTCTTAGCGTTGGTTATGGTGTTGTTGTTTCTCCAAGGTTCCATTGTTTTCACTTTCAGCTGAGGTAAGGAAAAATAAACGAGAGCTATTACTCTTTACGGTTCCATTCTTTATATATTTCTTTATTTTTAATTAAATTTTGGTTTTTGTTTTGTAGGTTACTTGTCTCCATAGTTGACAATCGTGCTGTACCAAAAAAAAATGGCTCATCGTATCGTCCACGATAAGCTCCAGTTTCAAACATGGTCCTCCCTACTTGTACAGACTTTTGCAGTTGGAAGAAGTCTCGGCCGTGTTGCACTGAGTATTTAGTTGCTGTCCTTCATTTTTATAGTTTTTGTTTTGGTTAAAACCCTTGCTTATCGCAAGGTGACTTTGGCTTTAAGCTGTAACTTGTGAAGCTCTCCTCTCATATTAGGGTTGAACTTACAGTTTTGTAATATTATGTTAATATTGTCCATACTCCATAACAAGATATGGGTATTCGACTTTTCGTTGAGTTTCTTTTTTGTACTTTGGTAAAGTTTAGACTTACATTCGGCCTTCGGGCTTGTTATTATAATGTAAATATCTTAAGACAGTCTATCTGTAAGTTAAATTCTTTTTCCTTTATGTATTTGTATTTTATCTCTGTGTAAATGAATTTAAATTGTTCTTTTAATGGTTATATAAAAAGAAATAAGTTTACTGCTTATCTTGGGTTACTACTATAATGGTTTTGTATATTTTAAAGAAAACTGAGTAATTTCAGCTCAGAATTATGAGCTAGGGTTTTAACCCTATTTAACTTGTAAGAATATATTTTCTGTATTGTTAATAAATAGATTAGATTACTGTTAATAAACTTTTAAACCATTTCAGTACTCAAGGATTTCCAGGTGAGGGTTTAATGAATTAAACTCTGGTTCTTACTTTAAGATTCCTTCATTTTGTTTAAAGAATTGTTAATTTATAAATGATATTATTTATGTAATACTATTATCTGTATATAATATAAATACTTAAGCTTGTATTTGTGCATACACTTATTTAATAAAGACTGTGACTAAGTTGTATTAGTTTAGTTCATTCAGTAGTATTATTTCTGTTAGCTTACTAAGATATGAAACAAGGGTTACGACCCTGTCATTTTTCCTTTACATGTATAATTTGTTTACAAAACCATTTCTTGTTATAATACTTATTAATTTAAACATAAATTAATGTCGTATCTTAGTTATTTTAATTATATAAATAAATTACTATTGGAGCTATATAGTTCTCTATTAAGATACTCTTTATCTTTAGAAATATATATGTTACTAAACTCTATATAGGGTTTGAATAGTTGCGGGTTAAGTTTATTATTATTATCAATAAAATAAAATAAACTAAAAGAACCAAACTTAATTATTTGCTTAACATAAAAAGATAGGCATTATATCTGAGTTGTTTCTATCTTCTCTGTTTTAGGATAGTAGTGTAGTTTATAGAAGAATGCACTGTATGAAATAAATAACTTACCTACTTGAACAACTCGTGAATATAATACATTGCTATTAGTAAAAATAATATGGCTATTTCTTTTTCTAGCATTCTTTATACACCGTCTGTTTTAAACAGTAAACCTAACTAGGCAGATTAATATTCTTTTATGAAAGCAACTATCTACAGAAAGAAAAGATTCCAACATTCTGAAATAAATAATAACTTTATTCAAATCAGATTTCTATCATATCTTTCATCTATTTAAATTATATTTCCTGTGCTAGAGTACGGTCTAGTCCATTCCAAATGGGGAAAAACACAGGTCAGGAATATTTCATCAAATACAGATTCAATATTCAAATAACTAAAAGATTACAAGCTTTAACAATTCACTACAAAACATGTAAATCATTCATTATTCATTCATTCTCAGATATAAACTTTTAACACAGTAAATAAAAAACTATAGAACCTGTTTTAAGTTGGACAACAACATCGTTGGGAGGCTATTCCTCCCTACCAACTCCTAGAGAGCGCTCAAACAGCGACTTCTTAGGACCCCCGAGCCTGTTCCCGGTCTCCTTGGCTGAGAACTGGTGGAGCATACAACAAGGTACTAGTCCAATGACTTAGTACTAACTCTGCACTCAGCAGTAAGATCCTTCAGCTGAAAAGCTGTACTAGATCACTTTCTATAGTTTACCCCTCAAACACATTCCACAAATTCCCTTCCCAATGAAATCCTCTGAAGTGCATTCACCTGAATGGTTCTCTTCTTGGAATGAGCAGCCTCAGCTCTCTTCAATGGGTAGTTTTATTAAGATTTCCTAGGTCTTTTTGGGTTAATTGTCCTTAATTGAGCCACCTGCTCTGATCCCACTTTCTTGGGGGATCATGACCCCAAATGTAGGGAGGTTTCCACCTGCAACATTGGAAGTGTTTGAGGATGCTGCCACTTGTCTATTTGCTCTTTACCCAGTCTCCTCCACTAACTTGACCAGTAAACACTCTTTTAACAACTCTCCCAAGCTGTTGTCTCCTCTTTTATTTATTTATAATTAAAATATTCAGAATTACATTCACACCCTTGACTTTGATGAGTCATCATTTACAACTTAGCATAAAATTTAACATATTGTTTTGAAATAAAATCAAATATGATAATATATATTTTTTTTACAAAATTGGGGCATGTAACAGAAATGAGGAGCGCCTCACTTCTATTTATATTCTTTCGTTCACTTGACATTTCACTTCACCAAGTCGGCCCCACTAAATTTGATTAGGATGACTTCTCTAGGAGGACTCAAACAACTTAATATTATATTAATGAGGGTGCTAATGACCCGACTTACAACAGAGGCTTTTTCCTCATGACTCTTAGTAATTCTCTTGATAGGAACATCGGGGTATAATGAAATACAAATGATTCTCTTGATAGGAACATCGGGGTACAATAAGTAAATACACTTCAAAGTTACAATAATTCGATAGTTGGCATGACCTTAGCTAGAATAGTCTTCATCCTTCTTCTCTATCATGACGATATTGTTCTTCTGGCAAGGTGTCCATTTGATCTTGATAAGCAACTAAGACTTCTGAAGGATTTTTGCTCTACTATGGGTATGACTATTAACACTGACAAAACAAAAAGTTATGATTATAAAATCCAAGAAGGACACTTACGCTAATTTTGTGTATGGAAATAACAACTTGGAGGAAGTGTCTTCTTACAAACACCTAGGAATTGATATTCATTACAAGCTCAAGTGGAACTAAACCATTGATAAAATGATTAATGGAGGGTGGAAAGCTTATTTTGGTCTTGAAAATAATTGTAAAGCAACAAACCTTGTGATGTGGGATAAAAAGAAGCTCCTCTTTGGAATGTTAATCACTCATGTTATCTTGTATGGGTGTGAGGTTTGGGGTTGCAACATCTCTATAGAATCCTGGAGAAAGATTGAGAAAATACAAAAGCATTTTATAATGTATAACCTCAAAATTAAAAGCAATACACCCTACCCTATTCTTTTTATCGAAGTGGGTCTTTCACCTATCGAGAGCCTAGCTATGACTAAGCTCTTGTTGTACAAGCACAAAATCAATAACATTGGAGACCATAGACTTCCTAAGATAGCTTTAGATTCTATCCAAAACAACCTAAGGCTCAAGCGAGGTTAGTATAAAGATGCCAAGGCCTAGTTAAACCATTGGGAGATCGACGAAAATGTTGCATTGCAAAATATTAATATCATCAAAAATATTGTTACTTCTAAGTTTAAAGAGAAAATGTGGTGTGAGAAAGATTTAGAGTATAAAAGAAAATTAAGATATTATAAGGAGGTCATCAACCCTACTCTAGGAGATCAAAAGCATCTCTTTGTTTTAACTAGTTCAAAGAAAAAAATTAATCTAGCCAAGATAAGAATGAACTCTCATGAGCTCCATAGTGAAACATGTCATTGGGCAGTTCCTAAAACACCATGAGTGGAAAGGATATGTCATCTCTGTGAGAATATGAACATTGAGGATGAAAATCACTTTCTCTTAGAGTGCCCTGCGCACACCCACATTAGATCTCAATTTCATAATCTTTGTTGCAATACCGACCTTCCTAGCCTTTGAACGTGTCAAAATTATAGTGAGCTCATGTTGCTTCTCTCAAGCTCTTTGAGCATAGAAATAAAATTTTAAAACAAACTAAATAATTTGTTTCTTTAGATCCGATAGACCAAATTTTGGTCTCAGGGGACGCTAACCATCATCATCATCATCATCAATTCATGAAACCAAACAACGTTCTTGTTTTAAAGCTTGATTTGCCAATAGGACAAGAAATTAATTCCATAATCAATTATATAGATCTATGTTCTTATTTCACTATATACAAGAGATATTCTAAATGTAAAATGATGGAAAATCACAAGAAGAAGTTTAAATTAAATGAATGATAAACAATATTAAAAATAAACTTGAAATAAAAATATGAAAACTACTTTGCTAAGTTAAGTGTTACAATTCCAATTATTTTAACCTTAGTAAATGAGAGGAATTTGTGTAAATTTTTAGGCATGGGTGATTATTGTTTTATGTTTCTTTTAAATAAATAAATCAAATATGCATATATTTAACCACATAAATACATATTTCTAAACATGCAACAACCACCCATATAACTAAAAATTAACAATAGAATCATAAACATGATACAAATGAATTTTCTCATTCAAATAAACTTTTGTTCCTTCAAAAGCTTACAAGGACACCTTGAGCGAAAGTTTACATCCTATTGAAAAAGAAACAATATGCCTACATATAAATATGAGAAAATGCTATACCATGTACGCCATTGTAAAATCCTATTCTTGCAGCCTTCAACCTTGTTGGTCGATCATCTTCTTGCTATCTATGCTACCTCCTTCTTGGCTTCACTTGTGTGTGTGCACAACTACTTTTGTGTGTACCTTACACAACATCCTTGGTGTGTTCCTTACTCAACTTCTCCTCTTATCTTGTCTTATTTATGCTTTGAGAATGATAACTAATCTCCTTAACTCTAGAAACCAACTTTCTTTATTCTAGCAACTAGTTCCTTGATTCTATGAACCAACTCCTTGATTCTAACAACCAATCTCAACTAATATCCTTAATCCTAGAAACCAACTTATCTCAACAATAAAGTGTATGAATAAGATTATATAAAATCTAACTCACTAATATTCTAGAATCTCTAAAACATTTCATTCAGATTTTCACAAAACTAAGATATCAAAGGACAATACACTTTCACGTTTATTATTTAGTGAAATTACAATGATATTATTTCTCACTTTTACCAAGTGGTCACTATGAATAATTTTAAGAACTATTGGATTTTTGTCCTCTTCCCTCTCTTGTTGGATCTAGGTTCAACCCCCTTTTCGGTCAACACAACAAAACCCAAGATATTGGCTTGACGGAGCAAATCCCAATTGGCAGCACCTGCGACACAGATGTTGTCTCATCCGAGATATCTCAATTTTATGGGTAACTGCTAGAACCACATTTCTGAAATTTCTGTGGGAGGGTGTTTAAGTCCTTGGCTCTGCGCCAAGGTTTCCAATGAAGACTGGGAAGGTGGGTTGGTGGTTTGCACGTTTATATATCAACACTGAAGTATGATTCACCTTTAGTTATGTAATCTTACGTAAACACATAGTGAATAGACATCGCAGGCATATTCATTACTGCAATGCGACATTCATACATTCATTCGTTTACAACACAATAACCAATCAATCATTAATCACAGTAAGTATGCACTTATCTAAGCTACTAAACATTCACACATATACACATGTAACGTGGAAACCCATCCGAGAAAAAACCACAAGGTGCTCTTCATTTGGCATTGGAATGAGGAAATAGATGCACCTTTTGTCTGTACATAAAGCTATAGACTATGTTCAAGATCTTTTATTCTATCTCTACAGACTTTTCCTCCATCTCATGCTCTCTGATCTTCTCTATCTTTATCACTCTACTCTAATCCTACCAGCGATCCACACAAAACTTGGATCAACTCGACCTTCTCTATCTTGCTGCCCACACAGCTGCAGATCACCTACTCTGATGCACTTATCTATCTAGAGTCATTAACCAAAACTATCTATCTCTATCTCAAGCGTCTTTTCCAAGAGCCTAGAGACTTACTCAAAATTGTTGTATCAACTAATCAGCTCAAAAACCATCTATCAAAAATCTTTAATCAAGAACTAGCTAACCAACCCTTTTCCAACTTGGGTTCCTCCTCCTTATAACCTTATTACAGACTTGATATAACTCCCATACATATTAGAGAAAATTTAAATTTAAAATGGGCCTTCCATAAATAATACAAATTCCATGTCATCATGTATTAGCCAATCAAAATGATTTAAAATTAAAAAAGGGAGCACCTCTTAAACAAATTTTTAATATAAATTTGGGGATAGGTATCATAAAAAAAACTACTTTTTTTGTTTGTATACATCATCATCATGTTTTTTCAGGTATTTCTTGTTTTTTGGGTAGCGGTGCCTGTCAAAAGTATGCTGAGTGGGCACTCGTTGGATGTGGAATTTAGTTCTGCATCCAATGAGCTCTCCCAATTGAAATTTGAGTAAAAACACATGGATATATGTAAAAAATATGAACAAAAAAACAAGTTTTTTCTTTTCTTCCTCCAAAATTAATAAATATTATTTTATTAATTTTCCTTAGGAGGCCCATTTTGAGTTGAAATTTCCTCTAATTATTGTTATAGATTGAATACTTACTCGATACAGACACTAACAGACTTAGCTTCAGTCGTTATCCCAGCCGACTTACTATCTTCATCCAACACGCTGTCTTTCCTAATCTAGCAATATATAACAAAAAGGGTGCTATCGGCCTGACTTACAAAAATGCCTTCAAGCATTGAGTTTTTCGTCGGCTCTATCCAAGCTCATACCCACGATCACTAAGGTCATTGCTTTCTTAGCGTTATGCCTTACTGTCGTTTTCTGGTCGTTACCTTATCTGCACATCTGCTTCTACGATTATTCTGCCATGTCATCTCATCTCTTTCTCTATCCTTCCATCTTAGCTTACTAAGCTGGCATAGCTTCCTCATCCTGTGCCTTCTCTTGATCTTCCTCCTTATTTTCCTTCTCCTCTCACAACATCCTTCTCTTTCCTTTGATGTTGTTCATTTTGTTGCGACTTCTTCTTCTTCTTCTTTACCCTCTTCTTCCATACTTAGGAAAAATTCTAGATGAATTCTGCCCTTCTGTCCCGAGGCCAAACAGGCCCCCAACACTGGGCCTGTGGCTTGTGCCCAGCCATGCGAGCTACTGCTCCATGAACTGACTTGCACTGATTTTGTTTTGAAAATCCTCCATGATTTTTAGCAACTTCTTTGTTTCTGCATGCACTTCCTCCTCTATTTTCTTCATGTGCTCTACCAGGTCGGAACTGAAGTGTCTCAGCATGTTACTTTCAACCGAGGCTACTACCTCACGCACCTTCTGGTGCACAGGATGAATTAGCCCAGTGACCCTCTCTGCTTCTCCTTGTAACTCCTCTACCTTTTCTTCACGTTGTTGTTGTTGTGCGCATAGCACAATGGTTTGTTGTTGCAATCTGCACATTTCTGATGTCTTGATCTTTTTATTCTTTAAGGGCAACTGCCTCATCTCATTTCGCATCTGCATGATATTCGCTTCCACCGTACTAAGCTCATTTGCAATCCTCTGTGATTGCTCATTGTCCAGTAGAGTCTCCCAAGTCTAGGAGACTTGGTCTATAGCTTTGGCACATATTTGCTATGTTTCCTCTATCCTTTTTGTAGCCTAAGTAGTTGCATCGCGTATTCTTTCCATCACTTCTGGTGGTGTGTTGGGAATATGTCTCGCTTCTAATTATGTTACTTTCTTCTTAAGGTCAGTTGTTATCTTACCCAGGACGAGGACCTTATCTACTGATGGCATATCATGTGATATTTCAACATCATCCATATTCGAACAAACAATATTAATGACATTGGTGAGCTTCTGCTTACTTTCTTCTTCCTTCCTTCCTTGCTTCTTGCGTGGTCTTTTGCATTTTGGCTTTGATTTTGTCGATATTCTTTCCTGAAAGTTTAACCTGCTTTGCAAGGGTATTTCTCCGTATCTGCATCTCTGTAGCTACTGATTTCTATAAAGCATGCACATCTTTCATTTTATTTTTGAAAAATCTAAGAAAATTGGGCCAGTAGTGCTTCCCACCTTGTTGGGCTCTGGTTTCTCTTCCTAGGTGTACTTTGTTGGGGTGGTCTTATTTGGGTCACAGTGTTTCCTGTGCCTTCGTCGTTCTAGGAATGTCCTGCGATGGGGTTACCTGCGACGTACGTTCTACTGCAAGTTTGATTGCTTCAATTGTTTTTCCCAGGTCATTCAACCTATCTGCGACTATGTTAGTGAGTTGAGTCTATTGCCGGCCCAGTTCATCGAACATCGTCTATGCGAATTTTTGTAGGGCCTATGCCAAAGTTGCAACTTCCTCCTCATCCATACGACAAGTATTGGCTTCTTTATTAGCCTTATGTTTCTTGCACGAAGGTTCTGGTTGAACTTCTTTGTTCTGTGCATCCTTTTGTTGGTATTAAATTGAGCACATATAAATGTGGACAAACACACAACTCACAAGATAGATCACACAATTTACTCAGCAATTGAAGAATGAAATAGTGCAAAAATGGCTTGCAACTGTGAATTATTTCATTAATAAAAAATTAATTAGATAATCAATTACAATGTAATACAATGGCTAAATAGCCACATGAAATTCGAATCCACATGAGGAAATTCAAATTGATTAGACTCTGCTTGACTGTAGGTAACTAAGACCTTGTCTAAATCATTATCGTAGGACTCAATAGTTAACTGACCTTGTATAACTCAATAGTTAACTGACCTTGTATAAATCATTACTGGAGTCCATCGGAGTTCTAAAACACAACTCAAGTGTCTAATTCAGTGTTAACTAAGGCTAAATGACTATGGTAGGTGAGGAATACGCCTCTCCTGCTTGCAGCCATGCAATACTAGCGCTAACTGAATGTAGAGGACTAGAACTGAATGTAACTGACTCCTAACTTAGCTTGACTAGTCACTAACTGAACTCAACTGATGAAGGTTGGTATCGGCACTCCTAGTGGCTCCTAAATTGTAGGGATTGATATAGGAGGCTCCTAAATTGATGCATGCAAGTGCAATCAGTTGTAGTAGGCCTCAATTAGTGTTCCCCACACCTTAGTAACTGGAACATGTGCCCCAATTAGGCCAAGTGGACCCAATGGTGCTAGTGACTAAAAATAGATTGGAAGGACTCCCGATTTAGACATGACTCCTGATTTAGACATATGACCAATTTGGACAAGGGAGGATTAATAATCCTAACACCCCCCTAAATGCTAACTTGGATGATCTATGGGCCTTGGTAACTAAGACCATAGGTCACCCATTACATCAAGTAAAGTAAAGTAATTGCTCAATACAAGGAGTTGGGGAAAAAACCACATGGGAAAAAAGAACCCCCTTTATCTAAGTAGATAGAATCTAGATTCAAGTTTGAAAAACTTGGAAATATGTTGTTGCAACCTTCAACTCTGTGATGTAGTGAATCAGAATGAATGGTGTTCTATGCATAGGTATTCTGGGGCCTGGCATTTAGACTTCTCCTTCTTGTCCCAAAATGTTGATGGAAGGAAGGAGGAATGTAACCTTTGCCTCTTTCTGGCTAAAGAGGTGTATGATCCACTCTATTCTTCTGAAGGCAGTGTGACTGATCAGACCTTGCCATGTGACATATTATAGGAAATTTGTTGCATCTCTCTGAAGGAGGTAATACTGCATGACATAGCGTAAGCTTCTCTGTCTTCTGAATGTCAGATGGATTTTCGGTCATCTTACTAGCTTCTTGCTTGGAAGTAGGGACTAAATCTGAATCTGAATCAAAATGAATATTAATCTCATGAACTGATACAAGTGGTTCTGCAATACTAGTGGAAACTACAAGAGAAGGAGATGGAATTTTTTTATCGTCCCTTTGATAGTGTAGCGGTTCTCAAAAAGGCATGAAGTGTGAGAACACATATGCCTTGGAGGTAGGATTTGAAACACCCTTCGCTATGATGTTCCGAGTAGAGATATCTATGATCTCCACTGAGTCAGGACCAAATATCACTCGCTTTGGAGATTCAGTATGGGTCATCTGGTATACAAATAATAGGTTTGAAGCTAGGGAGGGAACATAGAGCACATCTTTGAACCTTCCATGTTCAAGATTGATAGATCCCTTCCCTTTGGTTTGAACTTTATTATTATTTCCTAGTTGAATAACAGTACCATCAAAACAATGTAAAGAAGAGAATGATTCTCTGGATGCAACCATATGATTGGAAGCTCCATAATCAATGAGGAAGACATGTGCTGTTGAGCAGCTAGCCTTCAATGCATGACCTCTTTCGAATAAATCTTCAGTGTCTTTTGTTTCTTCTCTTTGGTAAGCCTTCCTTGCGCTAGCAGGTGCAGTAATGTTATGTTTCTTCATAAAAAGAGTCATTTCATCAATTTGTCTTCTCATGCAGGAGCTATCTGGATGAAAGCCCCTTCCACGGTAGGAACAAAGGGTCTTCCTTTTTTCATTCTTCTTTCTTCTCGTAGAATATGAAGGCTCATTTGACTACTCTTTCTTCACAAGAGACTCATCTATTTGCTTCCTTTTATCATTCTCTACCATAGGTCCTCCTACCACCAGTGCTTGATCTCTAGAAGATCAAATGATCTCCATTTGGATCAACTTGTCATACTCATGAGAGATGGATTCAATGAAAGCATCAAGAGTGAGCATCCTCCAATTTGGAGTGGTGAGCTTCACCATTTGAAAAGTTGATTCAAAGACTGAGTATTCTACACTAAGTTTTGAGAGAATGGAAAGGATGAGTTGATCATCCTCGTTCTCAACCTTGCATAGCTTCAACTGAAATCTCAAGTTCTTGAATTTTGTGAAGAATTCATTTAGTGTTCCATAGTTGGATGGATGAAGAGAGATGAGCTCATTCTCTAGCTGATGGAACCTCATCTCATCCTGCTTATCAAATAAGGAGGAAAACTTGTCCCAATTTTCCTTAGGAGTTTTCAATCCCTTGAAGATCTCGAGAGATTGAGAGAGATTGAGAGAGATAAGCATACATAGGATTCATCAAGCCTATTCCGGTACTTTTCTTTGTCATGATTAAGAATTGGCTCTATATCTAAATCCATCGTGAGTCTGTAGAGATTCTTGGTGTGAAGCAGTCACTCCATGTTCTCCTTCCACTAGTGGTAGTTGAAGGAAGTGAGCTGCTCCATTGGATGGGCCATTTCAAATGCAGTACAGAAGATTTAGCTGTTGTAGCGAATGCAGTGAGGAGAATGAGCTGCTTGTAGCAAATGCAGTGAGAAGAACTAATAACTTGTAAATCACACAATCAAATAGACAAAATAAGGTCGACTACCTGCACATTTCAGGTTTTCATCACACCCAACATAATTGATCAATCAAGCTTGATCAACAATTCCTTAACTTGGGTATTAAGTGGGGGTATTAAGTGGTAAACCTTCTGCTTTGGTGTAGAGTAGGAATGGAGCAAATTGCTCTAAAAAAATGATCCAGCTGGAGATATGAGGAGGAGAAGTGCATTTTTTGTCGAGTCTTTGATACCATATTAAATTGAGCACATAGATCTTTGGACAAACACAAAACTCACAAGATAGATCACACAATTTACTCGACAATTGAAGAATGAAACAGTGCAAAAATGGCTTGCAACTGTGAATGCTTTCATTAATCAAAAAGTAATTAGATAATCAATTATAATGTAACACAATGGCTAAATAGCCACATGCAATTTGAATCCACATGAGGAAATTCGAATTGATTAGACTCTACTTGACTGTAGGTAACTAAGACCTTGTCTAAATCATTATCAGAGGACTCAATAGCTAATTGACCTTGTCTAAATCATTATCTGAGTTCATCAGAGTTCTAAAACACAACTCAAGTGTCTAATTTAGTGTGAACTAAGGCTAACTGACTGTGGTAGGTGAGGAATGCACCTCTCCTGCATGCATCCATGCAAACCTAATGCTAACTGAATGTAGAGGACTAGAACTAAATGTAACTAACTCCTAACTTAGCTTGACTAGTCACTAACTGAACTCAACTGATAAAGGTTGGTATCGACACTCCCAATGGCTCCTAAATTGTAGGGATTGTTCTATGAGGCTCCTAAACTGATGCACGCAAGTGCAATCAGTGCTAGTAGGCCTCAATTAGTGTTCCCCACACTTTAGTAAGTGGAACATGTGCCCCAATTAGGCCAAGTGGACCCAATGGTGCTAGTGAATAAAAATAGATTGGAAGGACTCCCAATTTAGACATGACTCCTGATTTATACATATGACCAATTTGGACAAGGGGGGATTAATAATCCTTACAATTGGGTCTGTAGCGGTGGGTCAGTTGGAGGATGATCAGGATGAGCTTGGCCTAGCATTATTGCATTTGTTTGTTGGGTACTCTTCTCCTCAAGAGGTGGTGATCCCTGATGTTTCCAATCCTCTAGCCAATCCCTGATAATGGTCTCTAGATCCTCCGTTGTGAGCAAATATTGTGTTGGAAACCACTATTTTCAGGGATCTCGTCGTGGTTGGATGTATACGTAGTGGGATTCTAACTAAAAATTGACAAGATGTTGAAATCTAGAGATGGTAGTTCCACTAAGCCTTACCTGTTGTTTCACCAAGTTCCTCAAGGGTTCATTATGGACAAAGAATTCAGTGTTGCTACTTAGCTATCGATCTTGATCAAGAGAGAACCACAAGTTAAGGTATCTCACTCCTCTACATTGGACAGGTAAGTCTACTTTCTGATAATCTGCGGGCTCGGACTACATAGTAAACGAGATCATAATTATCAACCAAGCATAATGGAAAGGAGTACCTTCTTCTTGTGCTAAAGTAGCATCCCAGAGTAGTTCATTAAGAAATTTTTTTTGGGATAAATTGATTTGCACTCCTTCTACATAGAGCGTAGCCAGCATTAATATTCCTACAGTACATTACTTTGGTCTCGAGACACTGAACAATTTGTAAGAATATCATGGCTTGCATACGAGTAGCAGGGTCCTTGATTGATGATATTAGAAACTCTTCGCCAAAGCTAACCAGGCTATAATTTTCCTGGGTCTGTGCAATCTTGTCTGGGCATTTTCCTTCTTCAGAGGTCTCTTCAGGGTCCTACCCATCTCTTAAAAATCCTGTGATTGCTGAAATGAGATCAACATCAATTGAGTGCGGCTTCTCTAGCCACAGGAATCCTGCATGAAAGACTACCAATAATCATTTTACATAAGTATCCACCTCTCTGGTCCGACCAAAATGCGACATGAAGAGAAGTGATAGTAACCTTGATTGTTCTAGCCCACTTTCCCATTGCATTGGGACAAACCAGTTTGGAAATTCTAGTGAATCCTGGACCAACTTCATATAATTATTCCTGTCCATTTCGCTAATTCTATTGGTGTCTGAATCTTGAAAGGTGAGGTTTACCGGTTGAGGCATAATATTATGCAATACTTTCATATCTTTCGGTTTCCTAGGTGCTACCAGTGTAACATGATTCTTGGTAGGGATGGTAACTGGTGTGTCTTTCTCGGTGAAGTATAAGTCAGGAGTAAGTTTCTGGTTTCAAAGTCTTCTTGCTCCTCCTGGGTCGGTGGTGTTGTTGGGGATTTCTCATTCCTCGGCGTCTTCATTGGATTCTTCTCTTTAGGGTCTCAGGGTGATTGGCGTTCATGCACTCTGCATTTTTCTGAGGGTGGGGGTGGAACCTAGTCCGTAACTTGCCGGGGTTGGGTCCTTGGGTTCTATGTCTTGTACCATGCTGCATGGGAGTATTGAATAGAAGTGTCATAGGGGAATTAACACTGAATATCGTAATAGAGATGAATTGGTTTCTTCTCATTGAGTTATCCACAATACTTGCTCCATATGGTTCTAGACACAATGATTCTAGGTATTGTAACGATGCGGATTATGAAACAACAAATTCCTGATAGTTTCCCTTCGCACGAGTATCCTGTACTTAGAAATTAGTCCCCCTCTTGAATGGCAAGGGTAGTAGCGTGGGTTATTTAAGGAAAATTTCTCGGCATGCCATCACTGAGCTAGCCTTTAGAAAGGAGGCTATTGTTATTTATGGTGGTTATTCATACAAGGGACACTGTCCGGTTCTAGGGAAATTTATGAATTAATGACTGACAAATACGCTATCAATAGCTTTAATTAATTATCGTTCCAATCATGATATTGAATTATGATAGTGTCATTTCAATTTATTTTCATATTTTTCGTCGTATTTCTCCCCTCTTGCTAGCGCACTGCTTGCGACTTGGATCTCTCTTTTCCCCTTGCTACAACAATTATTTTTTATGTTATATCTAACAGGGTGTCGTGTATTCTTACACGTGCGATCTCCTTCCACTTTGCACATTCCTTCTGACACATGGATATTATGGTGGCTAGGTCACTATCCCTCAAATCCTTCATGATATGATACCACGATGTGTAGTTATGCGTATTTATGTTGCGTTGATGGAGGCATGTGTCCAAAATGGGTATCTCTTCATAGATCTTTTCCTTCATTACTTATAGCGCAACATCGACTGTTGGATGTTCTCTTGTAAATTCAAATGTCTAGGTAAATTTTATAGTTAATATTTCCCACTCAATGTTTCCTCATCGTAACTCTTCTGAGGTGTACCAACTTCTTGGCACCATTGCCAAGGTGTGGATGAATCGGTGAACCCATTCAGGATATTCTTTCCAAGTTGTGCGACAATGCCCAATATGTTTTCCAAGATCTGACAATCTTGTATATTTTTCATCAGCATAGCTTCCAGCTTATCTAATTTTTATCTCCATTGTCCTCCTACATTATGGCCATTCAGAGATAGAATGTTTATGTGTACCCCACCATCTAACAGGCATATCTTTCAGCACATAGTCCAAAGCGGACAGTCGCTGAGATTCTGTGATCTTTTCTTCAAATTCTTCTAAGAAGGATGCAAGATTAGGAAATCCTTCATATGTAGGAAACACACTGGCTTCAGCTCCTACCCTTCGAACAGATCTTGTAATTCTAGTGCATCTATGCATGGGCACTTCATGCATCTTATTTTGCCAGTTTTCCAGAGCATCTCCTGAGTCAGACATGCACGAACTTACGCTGCGCAAACTCAGGTTTCCATCAACTGTGGGATTAATATAGTCTTCCTTCGAATACATGGTGTTGTATAGATGGTCCAGATAATTTTATTTCCCTTCTCTATGCACAGGCTCAACATATCATTTCCCTTCAAGGGGATCAATGGGTGCAACCACTCTTATTTCAGAATCTTCGAAAGACAAGATCCTTTTCTTTAATTTTATGATAGTTTGGTTGTCGATTTCCCAATCAATTCCTAGAAGCACATGGTATGGGTTTGTGCCATCAACAATGTCAATGACCTTGAAGTCAACATATGTTCTCAACCCTTTGACTTCTACCAGTACTTGGGATAGTCTACTGATTGGCAGAACCTTTGACTGGTTTGTAAGTCGTAGCTGAATAGGAGACCAATCTAGTTGCGAATTGTTCATGCTCTCCCATGTCTGTCTTGTCAAGATATTGACATATGATCCCAGGTCCAATATGATATAGTCCATATCATAATCTCCTATCTGCACAGTCATTTGTAGTTCTCGTCCTGTCTTCTGTTTTCTCCCAATTTGATTGACTCTTTTTTAGGTCGCAGGTCTTCTATGGTATCTTCTATGAGTGCTGTCAGTTCTGCGACAACATCTTTATCATGGATTAGTGCTAAACAATTTTTTTAAGCTTACTAACATTTTTAATGGGCGTCCTTCTGATTAGTTGTTCAAACCGTTTTGGCATAGCTCTCACTTGTCCAGAAGTAGACGACTAATTAGGATCAACAAAGTCATGTCGCACGTCCAGGAAGGCTTCTTTCTCTTGTTGTACTTCTAGCGGAGCTTTCTTTTGTGTTGTAGGTCACACCTGTGAGTGTCCTTACGGTGTTTTTTGGTCTGCACCCGTCGCAACACCTCCTCGGGTGACTGCAACAAGGTTGGGTTTTCTTGATTCAACATAAATAATTTGAATATTTGGATTGAGGTTTGGATTTGGATTCTGCACTGGGTTGGGGTTAATGACAGTTCTAGTATTCCATTTCGCAATAAGTTGCAGACACTGTTTGAGAGTGTGATCAAATGATTTAGAATATGTACAATTTTTCGTAGGACTTTGACAATCTCAAGAAAAGTGTCCTAGATTCCCATAGATATAACATACTATTTGGCCTCTTCCTCGACTAGATCCTCCTCCTGGTTGTTGTCCTTAGCCTCTAAAATTCCCTCCCCACCTTTGCAGAGGGTATTGTTGTTGTTGAGGATACTGATTCGGCTGGTATTGCGGTTGAGGATATTGTTGTTGTTAAAACTGTGCAGGATGATACTAAGGTTGTGCTCGTTAAACTTGCATTTGTTCATCATTATTCATTAGGTAGGTATCCATGGTTTTCTCTTGCAGCAGTTGAAGTGCTCTACATTCTTTTTCATCGTGACCTACTGATCTACAAAATATACAATACAAACTAGCGGGTGAACTTACAATCTTTTGTAAGTACAAACATTCTTCGGACTTGTGACCTCTAGTCTAGCATACTCTACACCAATGCATTCATTGCGTGTTTAATGGGTTTGGTGCACCTGCTGTGACATAGTTCATCAGCGTATGGAAATTATCTTTATGGTGTCCATCTGTTCTGATAGTTCATCAGCGTATGGAAATTATCTTTATGGTGTCCATCTGTTATGCTTCTTGTACAACATAGTTCCTCCTAAAATTCCTTGCCTCTTTTAATGTCCCGGAGTTGTAGCATAAGAGTGGACAACTGTGATTGAATTTGCATCATTCCCGAGCCAGTGTCTCCAACTAGCGAGGCTTCTAACTTCATTTCTATATCTAGAGCCTTTTTCTGCAACATGATTTTTTGTTGCATCAACGACATTCATATATGTGGCAACAAGGTAGAAATGAACCATTCCTTCTATTGCACATTCGACATTTGGAAAATCACTTTGGCCATTAATGTCTTAAATATTTGGTCAAAATCCCAAACAGATTCTGTTGGTAGCTGCTTGATCTCCTTGATCTCGGTGATGCATTGGGACTCAAAATTTGGTTTCTTAAATTCATCAATCAACCTTAGTCGAATCTCATTGAGTTTCTTTGGGACCACTCCTACTGGTACTATGGAAAACTTCATATACCAGTCTAGAGCACAACCTCGTAGCGTCATTATTAGTTGCACTTTCTTGGCATTCTCATCCTGGATCTATCATATAGTCTAGACAGCATCACAAAGAAACCCATGCTTCTCTATGTCTTCTAGACCATTCCCATTGAATATTAGGAGCTTAATGTCGGTTCCAGCCATTGGATCTATTGTTGTTGTACTGACTGCTGGTACAGTCAGAACAAAATTTGGACTAGTCGAACTTCCTTGTCCGCTATTTACAACTTTAGTACTACTCGTATTTACAAAAAGTACTTGGAGATTGGTTTGGAGATCTTACCTATGGTAGTGTATGCAAGTTGTGTACACATTCATGTTTTGGAGATTCAATCAACTCCTCATACTCTTCGTCGCCTTCTGAGATCGGCTGATATTCTTCTTCCTCATCACAAGAGCTTTCGTCTAGGTATGATGTAAACTCGTAGCCTTCTTCTTCTCGGTTTGTGACGCAACTCCCTTGTTCTAACAGAGTTTTCCTTCTTTTACCAGATCTGAATTCTCTTTTTCTTCTCAAAAATCATGGTTCTAGTTCAGTTCCACTTTCTCCTGGGAACATCTCACTGTAGGGTTCTATTGAAACATAGCCACCCTTTTCTATTCAGTCTATCATTCATAGGATGCCTTTTTTGCATATAATCATTTTTATCCATGTCTTCAAAGATGAGAGATATCAACTACGTGGTCCTTAGAAAAAAATTCGCTCGACCTCACTATATGAGGTTATCATATCAACAACAAACTTAGTGATATATCCTTCTATGATACTATCTACCTAGAAGTCCACGACCCTTGATATAGGGTTGTTGATTTTTTTTATCCGGTCAATTAAGAACAAAGTCCACTCTTTCGGTTCTCCTCATTGAAAATTATTTTGTTGGGTTGCAAACTTAGACAACCACTCATACAATACAATAGGGAACTCATAAAAGAAACTCTCACAAATGTATGAATAGATGTACTATCCCAACTAGTCTGTTGGTTTCCAGCGTGTTCCTTTTCTTTCTTCTTGTGCAAACTCTAGCTCTTTGAAGTCCACCCAGTCTTGGTCTTTGGTTTCATGGGATGCCAGAACATATCCCTCACCACAACACTTTAAGGTCCTATCAATAGAACCATTTGTTGGATTTTTGTCCTTTTCCCTCTCTTGTTGGACCCAAGTTTAGACTCCTTTTTGGTCATCACAACAAAGCCCAAAATATCGGCCCGACAGAGCATATTGCATCCGGCAGCACCTGTGACACATATGATGTCTTGCCTGAGATATCTCAGTTTTATGGGTAACTGCCAGAACCACGTTTCCGTAGTTTGTGTGGGAGGGTGTTTAAGTCCTTGGCTCTGCGCCAAGGTTTCCAACGAAGACTGAGAAGGTGGGTTGGTGGTTTGCATGTTTATATATCAACATTGAGGTATGATTCACCCTTAGTTATATAATATTACGTAAACACATAGTGAACAGACATCACAGACGTATTCATTACTGCAATGCGACATTCAGACATTCATTCGTTTACAACACAATAACCAATCAATCATTAATCACAGTAAGTATCCACTTATCTAAGCTACTCAACATTCACATATACACAACATGTAACATGGAAACCCATCCGGGAAAAAACCACAAGGTGATCTTCATCTGGCATTGGCATGAGGAAATATATGCAACTTTTGTCTGTACATAAAGCTACAGACTCTGTTCGAGATCTCCTCTTCTATCTCTACAAAATTCTCCTCCCTCTCATGCTCTCTAATCTTCTCTATCTTTATCACTGTACTCTACTCCTACTAACGATCCACACTTAGCCTGGATCAACTCGACCTTCTCTACCTGTCTACACACATAGTTGCAGATCCCCTACTCTGATGCACTCAGCTATCTAGAGTCATAAACCAAAACTATCCATCTTTAGCTCAAGCGCATTTTCCAAGAGCCTAGAGACTTACTCAAAATTCTTGTATCGACTAATCAGCTCAAAAACCATCTATAAAAAACCTCTAAGCAAGAACTAGCTAACCAACCCTTTTTTAGCTTGGGTTCCTCCTCCTTATAAGCTTATTATAGACTCAATATAACTCCCATACATGCTTGTTACATACTGAATACTGAATCGATACAGACTCTAACAGACTCAGCTTCAGTTGCTATCCCATCCGACTTACTATCTTCATCCAATAGGCTGTCTTTCCTATTCTAGCAATACATAACAAAAAATGCGCTATCGACCTGACTTACAAAAATGTCTTCAAGAGTGTGGTTTCTGCCGGCTCCAGACAAGATAGTACCCATGATCTCTAAGGCCGTCTCTATCTTAGCGTTATGCCTTACTGTCATTTTTCGGCCGTTACCTTATCTACGCGCCTACTTCTGCGAATATTCTTCCATGGCATCTCATCTCTTTCTCTATCCTTCCGTCTTAGCTTACTAAACTAGTGCAACTTCCTCGTCCCGCGCCTTCTCTTTATCTTCCTCTTTATTTTCCTTCTTTTTTTGCAGCATCCTTCTCTTTCCTTTGATGTTGTTCCTTCTGTCACAGCTCCTTCTTCTTCTTGTTTACCCTCTTCTTCCATACTTAGGCATGATTCTACATGAATTCTTCCCTTCTGTCCCGAGGCCCAACAAGAACCTCCCCTAAATTTGTATGTATAATAAATGGGTGAATCTCCATGATACACGAGAAAGTGTGAAGGCTATTTTATCAATAATATAATATGTATATATAATTTTTTTTGTAAATCTTTCACAGAAATATAAAGTCTTATAAAATTTAAGCTAATATTTCACATAAAGTATTGTAAAATCATGATGAATATTTCACATAATCATAAAATCCTGTAAAAGTCTTTGTGAATGTTTCACTATAAACTATAAAATCTTTTAAAGTCTTTCATTAAATATAAATTAAAATTTTTAATGTATCACAATTATAAATATTTAAATTTATTTATTCATATTTTTTAATTAAAAATAAATTATATGTTATTTTAGTTAATGTAGAATATACTTTTGAATTTTAGGATCCAAAATTTTTTTATATGATATTTTATTGGTTTCAAATTTTATATCACCCAGATAACTATATTGTCAAAAATTAAATTTACTAAATAAAATGTAAAGTTTAAAATATGCAAAATTATATTTTTCAATTTCTAAAATATATATAATTGATTTTTTTTATCTAACTAAATTTTAAAAATGTATTATTGTGTTGGAAAAAAGATAGTGAAAATGACTATACATGACTTTTATCAATATTTTACAAATGGATTTATTTTATTTTTCTGAAATTTAATTAAGATAAATTGATTATCATTGCATGGGAAAATAAACCATTTTAAGTTCCTCTTTTCTAAAAACCATGGGTGAAATCCATTTTCAATCCTTTCTCTTTTTAAAAACCATAGTTGAAAACCATTTTCAAGCCCTTCTCTTCTAAAATCCATGGGTGAAAACCATTTTCAAGCCCCCTCTCATAAAAATCAGTGGACTAATAATTATAGACATTTTTTAATAAATAAGGAGTTAATTTTTTTTTAACTTACTACTATATAAAATAGCAGGAGTCTAAATGTTAGACGTTTTCAATTTTTTCGAGCTATTTTTTTCAGTTTGTTTTTTACAGAATATGGTAGAAATTTTAGATTAATTCTTGAAAAAACATATGATACTAAACTTGCACAATTTATGTGCTCTTGAGGTATTTGAGGATGTTGAATTCATTTATGCATTCAAAAACGCGATTTAAACAATTCAAAATTCAGATTTTATAAATAAAAATTCATCAAATTTCAATTAAAAATCATTGGAAAGTAAACGTCTAACAAATAGAATACTTTTATAAAATATTCACCCAGTAAACATTTCATACCCCTTGATTTTCTCCCATGGGAAAGATTTTTCCCCTAAAATTTTCCATGGTGGTCACTAAGAAGTTGTCTTGAATTACTTCTTGCACATTCACACTTGACATGTGTAAGAAGCTCCAGATCTAGCTACATTTTTTCAATACTTCCGCTTAGTGAAGAAGGAATTTTGCACCAATCCAGGTTTGTCTTCAAATGATTCAAACTTCCCTTTTGCTAAGGTCTTGGTCAGAATGTCAGCTACCTATTAATATGTGGGTATATACTAAAGCTTTAATGCTCCCTTTTGAATAATGTCTTGTATGAAGTGGTATATGATCTCTATGTGCTTGGATCAAATATGAAATAATGGATTCTTAGAGAGTTTGATACAACTATAATTGTCACAGTATATCATTGTGGGATCTAGCTCATGATCAAACAATTATGAAAGTAACTTGTGAAGCCAGACGACGTCACAACTCATTGTACTAGATGTCAAATACTCTACATTTGTTGAGATGAGTTCCATGAAAATCCTTCTGGCTAAACTGAGATATCATTGTTGATCTCAAGATGAAGAAACACCTTGAGGTGTTTTATTTTTTGGATGCACTGCCTACCCAATGTGAGTCTGTATTTCCCTACAACTTCACTTCACCATCTCCAATATATCTTAGTGCATACTCCAATGTTCCCATCCAGTATCTGAGCACATTTTTTGCTACTACACAATGCTTCCACCTCGTCTCCACCATGAATTGGTTTAAAGGTGTTGACTGCAAAACATATATTTGGCCTAGTGTTGGCCAAATACATCAAAGAACCTATTAGTTTCATGTACAATGTGGGATCCAACATATTTGAATCTGAAGTAGTGACCTTGTTCAAAGTAGTGGTCATTGGCATGGCCATGGGCTTGTAGTTCTCCATCTGAAATCTCTTCAGGATCTCAATTGTATAATTATCTTACCCACAAAAAAATACTATGGTTTCTGCCAAACCTCCAAACCCAAGAAGTAATGCATCATGTTGGTGTCCTTCATCTTGAACTCGGTTTCTATATTTTCTTTGCACCCTATAAATATATTCTCTACACCTATAAGAAACAAGTCATCTACAAACAACACCAAAATGAGTAGATCATCCTTAACAAATATGAAATATAAGTTTGGATTTGCTTCACTTTTGGTAAAACCTATGCTTTGCAGTTGTCCATTGATCCTGGAATACCATGCTCTCGATGCTTTCTTGATTCCTTACAAGGATTTCTCAAACCTGCAAACATATGAATCCTTCTCATTTACCTCAAATCCCTGATGTTACTTGATGTAAAATTCCTCCTTAATGATCATAATAAGGAATGTTGTCTTTACATCCATTATATGTATCCTCCGTCCTATAATGGAGACTCAATACATAATTGCTTCAATGGAAGTGTACCTGGCGATTGGAACAAACATCTCCTTGTAATCTATTCTTTATGGGAGAACCATATTTCCATGAACCTCACATTGTACTTATCTATGCTACCATATGCCATGTGCTTAATCTTGTAGAGCCATCTAGAAGTCACCATTAACTTCCCCTTCGGTCTAGGCACAATGTCCCAAACAACATTCTCCATGATGGAGGTGTACTCCTCCTCTGTGACATTCCTCCAAACATGTTGGTTGGATTACTCCTAAAAATTAGAAGGCTTATAATCTATGATGCTACTCATCGATGCCATACAATTTGGAAACTAGTTCATGGGACTGCTCCCCCCGAATGTGCTACTAGGAGCCTATACATACTCCTCAATGTCTATGTGAACCATCGAGGTATTTTGACAGAACATGTAAGAATTAGTGGATCCTCCTTTGCATTTGAAGTTTTTTTCTTTGAATTGGAAGTCACTGATGACCTTGGTCAACCTTCGAAGCTTTTTATTCTCATATGTCAATAATAGGCTCATGAGACTTCCTGGATGCAAATTCTTCCTCAAACTTTACATCCCTAGTTACAAATTTATTTATATCCCTTGGAATATAGATCTTGTAAGTATTTGAATTCTCAATGTAGCCAACAAAAAAACCCTTCCTACTAGAGAGATCCAACTTTATCATCAAGAATCCACAAGAAGTTACACTACAATTTTCTTATTTTATTAAGGATATGCTTAGGCATTGTCATTACCGAGAAAAAGAAAAGAGGCATTGCTTGAACTCCTGATTTGAGTAGCACCACTCTAGCTAGCATATTGAGTGGCCTAAAAATCCAATTTGAAATCTTGAGAGTAATATAGTTAAGTAGGCCTTCCTTCCACACATTTCTGAGTGCATTTTCAATAAGGGGAGATCCCAAGAATTTTGAGAGGAGAGAACCTTTTTGGAACTGAAGGATTTTGAGGATTATTGACTAAAGTTATGGGTGAGTATTGAAAAATAATATATGATACTTTTCCAGGTTAATTGTAGTTTTAGAGTATTACATGAAGGTATGAATAAGGACCTTAAGAGTTTTGGAATCCTTAACAGAGGGAGATCCCATAAGCAAGGCACCATTGACAAACTAAAGGTTAGAGTGCTTGTGGGAAGGGTGTAATTAGAGCATGGAGATAAGGTTTTCATCTTTTGTATCAAAGAGTTTCCATACTAGGGCTTCAACCATAAACATGAAGAGGAATGGGGACTGAGGATCTCCTTTCCTTATTCCATGAGAGGGAGAAAAGGTGGAGGAGGAGGAGCCATTGAGGAGAATGTAAAATAAGGTAGGAGATAAGAGGGAGAGGATCATCCCACTTTTTAGGATTAATTATCATCCTCCATTGACCACCATAGTCTAAATTTCATTTCATAGCTTAGGATTATGTTGTTACTTCATTGGTTCCATGGGGAGCTTATATGGGGCCCACTTACCACTTGATGCGTCAATTTGCATGAGTTTAGGAGCTTCAAATGCCAATCCCTATAATTTAGGAACCCACACTGGGTCATGGGAGTCACGACATTAGTTCACCCTAGTATGTGTTGAGTTATCCTCCGATGGGAATTAGTTAGTTCATATCCAGTTAGCCTAGCACCACTTTTTCATGATTTAAGGAGGTTAGGCGCCTTTTCCTACCTACCTTGATCAATTAACTGAATGTGAACTGATTTAGTTGTCCTGAGTTAAACTAGTTTTCTTCTAGTGGTAATTTTCTGATAGTTAGTGAGCTCTGGTTTCAGTCCAAGTCATCGAATTTAAATCACACCTAGTGGATTCAAATCCTCTTTATTGTATCATCATTTTATTATATATAGATTAATGATTATGTGAGTAATGTTATGCTAACAATTTTTTTCCTCTTGACTATTCAATTTCATCATGATTGTTTAATCATTGTACATTGAATTTATTCTTCCAACTTCAATCTTATTTCACAGTGAGGTTCAATCTAGCCTGAAGATCATGAAGCTTTGTTAATTTAAACATGGTATCAGAGCAGGTAATCAAGCCAACTTCAATGCTCAGAAAATTCCATTGATGCACCAAAAGCAACTGGGTTCCACATAATTCCTGGTATATGTTCCTTGATCCCTCTGGATCTATCTAGAGAAGTCTATCCAGGTCTAAAGCACCCTAATAATGTGCACATGTCGAAGTAGAGAGCGATTTAATTGTTTTTCCTTTGAATTTAAGTGTTTTTGTAGGTAAATTGAAGAATTAAGAAGAATTGTGTTTCTCCTGAAGCTGCAAGATGGAGAATTAAACAACCTTAACACCCAAGATACTCACACCCTTCAACTATATTGATTTAAGGGATGATATGTAGATTGTGTTGCGCAACAAAGGTATGTACAAGGTCACCGTGGGAAAGGATTTCGAACCCTAGAAACCTCTTGAGAAGTCAAAGTATCTGGACAAATTGGATGAAGAATTTGGTTTAATGTGCACTCATATATATAGGGAGTTACTCTTCCATATTCATAGATTAAAAAATCAAAAGGAAGTCTAGAAGAAGCTCGAATCATTGTTTGGAAAGAAGGATGAGATGAGAGGACATATTTTGGAGAATGAGCTGATTTTTATTCAACCTATCAATTTAGAAGCTATCTAGAAATTATTGTCCAAATTCAAATCCTTGGTCATGCAGTGTAAGAAGTGTGGGATTGACAAGAAGGATGAGTAATTGGTGCTCTCTATTCTGAGCAAACTTGCTCGAAATTCTCAGTGTTTGTATCCACCTTTCACTTCGAGAGACTGTCAACTCCAAATTGGTGAATTCCATCCCTTGATGTTGTCATAGAATCTTTTATTCAAGAACAAGATAAGTTGATATCGATGGGATCCCTCAAAGCCTCCAAAAATCAATCTCTCTTGGTTGGGGATACCAAGAATGCACAAGCAAAGGGGAAGCAGAGAGGAAAGGAAAAGAAGAACACTGATACTATGCCTAAGGAGAAGAAAAATCCTTTAGAAGGATCCTTAGGTTCCAAGAAGGACAATCAAAAAATGTTTAACAAGTTCATGTGCTCATACTGCAGGAGAGGGAATCATCCAAAGAACCTACGTATGAAGAAAACCATAGACAAAATGTCTAGACTACTTGAAAAAAAAAATATTTCCCTTCCGATAGGGGCAAGGAATCCTGATCTTGGAAACAAGATTGAAGATCATGAGAGATTCCATGCACTAAAGGCGGGATTCTCTTAGTCACGAGATTTTCTTATTCACTCTAGAGTCTCCAACCACATGGTTTCCTCCAAAGAATCATTCTCTTCTTTGGATCTCTTTGGTCCTAGAATACACATGGGAGATGACTCTCAAATCCCAGTTGTTTGGAAAGATTCAAATTTTCAATCAAATTTGAGCGTAGAGTGTTCAAGAATTTCCTTTATGTGCCCCCCATGGCTGTAAATTTGTTTTTTATATACCAAATGACCCATATTGGTTCACATAAGTGAATTATATTTGATATTGACTCAGTGGAGATCTCAGAAATCTCTACTAGGAATCTGATAGTGAAAGGACTTGCAAATCATTCCTTCAAGGCATATGTGTTTTCTCATTTTATTCATAACTCATATCCAAGTTCCCTATTGACTCATGCTAATGATACAAGAAAGATTTGGCATGAAATATTTGGCCATATGAATTTCAAACATCTCCAATAGCTGCACAATGAATATATGATTGAGGGATTGCCTCTCATCAAGTCCTCTCAAGGTATCTGCAATGGTTTCTTGGTAGGTAAGCATCCAGAGTGAAGGAATGAGGTTGGGAAGACAAGAAGATATGCCGCTACACTTGGCTTGGTTCAAAGTGATGTCTTCGAACCAATTCCTACAACATCCATGAATGGATCCAGATACTTTTTGACCTCCATTGATGAGTACTCAAGGTATTGTTGGATATAATTCCTTAAGATGAAGTCTAAGGTGTTTGAAACCTTCAAAGTTTTCAAATCCTTAACTAGGAACACTCTTGGGAAGAATATCAAAGCACTCAGATGAGATAATGGAGGAGAGTACACCTAAAGATAATTCCAGAAGCTATGTGCTTCAACGGGTATTCAAATGCAACATTCAATCCCATATACACTACATCAAAATGGTGTAGCTGAGAGAAAGAACAAATATTTGAAAGAGATGGATACATGCCTTCTTGAAGCAAGAACTATCCCATCATATCTGTGGGTTGAAGTAGTGAACTGTGCTGCATACATCCAAAATATAGTGCCTCACAAGTCATTGGTTGGGGTCACTCCATTTGAAGCACTTATGAGACATAATCCCAATGTCTCACATCTGAGGGTTTTTGGGTCCAAAGCATGGGCCAAAATTACATCTAATAGGAGGAAGTCCTTCCAAACTCAAAGTAGTGAATGCATATTGTTGGGATATGCAGATGGTGTAAAAGATTGCAAATTGATGGATATTGCAAACAAAAGGTGCTTCATAGAGTAGAGTGTCCAATTCAATGAAGATACATTGCATGATCTACAACTAGATGAATAGGAAGGTATAAATACTCAATAAATTCCATTTGTGTATGATGATGTCTATACTAATGTTTCATATTCAGAGTCTGAAGATGAGGATCAAGATGATCAAGATGATCAAGATCTTGATATTGAGAATGAAGTTCAAGCAGATCCATATCTAGATCCAGCACCTGCTCCCAATCCAAGGCCTAAATGGGACTAAAAAATGATTGAAGATGTTGGGAATAGTGGTGGGGATCCATTTGACAGAAGAAGAAGCAGATCTCAATTTAAGGATGAAAACCTTGTGCTCTTCCATACATATACTCTTATCCTAGAGAGGTTCTTCATGATGTTGGGGTCTGATCCACAGTGCTACAAAGAGGATTTCCATGATCCAATATGGAAGGAATGCATGGATGATGAATATGATTCACTACAACACACCAAGATTTGGGAGCTTGTCTCCTTTCCTCTTGGGAGAAATCTAGTTCAATGCAAATGGATATACAAGAACAAACTAGCAGTAAATGGATCCACTACCAAGTACACGGCTTGGCTAGTTGCAAAGGGGTATTCACAAGTTCATGGGCTAGAATACAATGATACATTCTCTCTTATTGCAAGAATGGATTCCATAAGGCTGGTTTTGGCCATTGTAGATTCGAAGAGGTGGGAGGTACATCACATGAATGTGAAGAGTTCCTTCCTACATGGTGATCTGGAAGAAGATATCTACATGAGACAACCTGAGGGGTACAATGAATATTCCTCTTTGGTTTGAAAAATAAGGAAATATATGTATGGGCTCAATCCCCAAGGGCATGGTATTTCAATATTGGCGCCTTCCTACTATCATAGAAATTCAAAAGGTGCAAGTATCATTGCAAGGTCTACATGCACCAGAAAGGAGGTTACTTACTGCTGATTATTTTGTATGTGGATGACTTGCTCATTACTAGTGGCTCAATTCTTGGATTGAGGGATATCAAGTAATCTTTGAGAAAGGCATTCTCCATTACAAATCTAGGGCTGCTAAGGCAGTTTATTGGCCTTGAAGTGAACCAAAAATATTTGTGGATCATGATTACTCAATCCATATACATAGGATATTTTAACAATAGATTCCACATGACTGATTGAAAAGGAACATCCTCCCCCTTCTTATCTAGAATCATATTGGAAGAAGGTTGTTCTACACCCCTGGTTGATAGTACTATCTACAGACAGCTGATTAGTATCCTATTGTACCTCACCCATTCAAGGACAAACCTATCTTATGCTGTGAGTTTTTTTTCTAAGTTCATATAGGAGCCACATGAGTTGCATTGAAAGGAAGCAAAGCACATATTGCTTTATCTGCAGGGTATGCGAGAGTTTGGGATTCACTATTATGTCGGTGCTCAGTTATATCTGATTGGTTTTATTGATTCATACTAAGATGGTGACAATACTAATAGAAAATCTACATCAATATTTGTGTTTATGTTAGGATATGGACCAATTTGTTGGTCAAGCAAGAAACAAGCAACTCTTTCTCTCTCTTTAGCTGAAGCAGAGTATCGAGGGGGTGTGAATGAAGCTATTCAGGAATTTTGGCTACATGGGATTTTAACATAGTTTGGCATTCACACTTCTCCTTCAGTATACCTCTTCTGTGATAATCAAAGTGCAATTGATATATCCAGTGATCCAGTATAGAAGCAACAAATCAAACACATTCAAGTTCACATGCACTACATCCGGGTACTAGTGCAAAGTAAGGCTATCATTCTACATCACTTCCCTCTAGAGGAACAGGTTATGGACATATTCACAAAATATTTCACTGAAAAGATATTTTCTTATCTAGGATATCTTATTGGTGTGAATGTTTGATTCAATTATTGTTCTTAGTATCACTATTCATTTTGAGGGGTGGGTTTCCCATGAGTTTTTCCCCATTTCCTCGGTTTATTGAGAAATTACTTTTTTGCATTAGATTGTAAGGGTGAATTTCGGTATTAGTTTCTAGGAACCAAGTTTTCCAAGTTTGGATTAAGGGGGTGTGTTAGGATTAATTATAATCCTCCCTTCACCACCATAGTCTAAATGTCATTTCCTAGATTAGGAGTATGTTTCCACTTCATTAGTGCCATGGGGAACTCATATGGGGCCCACCTACCACTTGATGCACTAGTTTACATGAGTCTAGGAGCTCTAGAGGCCAATCCCTATAATTTAGGAACCCACATTGAGTCATGGGAGTCCCACCATCAGTTCACCCTAGTCTGTGTTGAGTTATCTTCCGATGGGTATCAATTAGTTCATCTCCAGTAATCCTAGCACCACATTTGCATGATTTAAGGAGGTTAGGTTCCTTTTCCTATGTACCTTTATCAGTTAACTGATTGTGAATTGATTTAGTTGTCTCAAGTTAAACTAATGAGCATACAGTGGTGATTTTCCCATAGTTAGTGAGCTCTAGAGTCAGTCCAAGTCATTGAATTCGAATCACACCTAGCGTATTCAAATCCTCTCTATTGTATCATCATTGTATTACATAAAGATTAATTATTATGTGAGTAATGCTATGTTGACAAGTTTTTTCCTCTTGATTGTTCAATTTCACCATGATTGTTTGATCATTGTACACTAAATATATTCTTCCTTATTTAATCTTCTTTCACAGTGAGGTTCAATTTTTTTAATTTAGCAAAGATTCAAGATATTTAGGTTGGATTGAACCTCATTGCAAAAGAATATTGAAGAAGGAAGAATAAATTCAGTGTACAATGATAAAAAAATCATGGTGAAATTGAGAAATCAAGAGGAATTTTTTTTTCAACATAACATTACTCACACAATCATCAATTTGTATGTAATATAATGATGATACAATAAACATGATTCGAATCCACTAGGTGCGATCCATATTCCATGACTTGGACTGACTCCAGAGCTCACTAACTGTGGGAAAATCAGCTCTAGAATCTCACTGGTTTAGCTCATGACAACTAAATCAGTTAACTGATCAAGGTAGGTAGGAAAAGGTGCCTAACCTCCTTAAATCATGTAAATGTGGTTCTAGGCTAATTGGAGATGAACTAATTGATTCCCATCAAAGGATAACTCAACATAGACTAGGGTGAACTGATGGTGGGACTCCCATGACACAGTGTGGGTTCTTAAATTATAGGGATGGGCCTCTAGAGCTTTTAAACTCATGCAAAATGGTGCATGAAGTGTTAGGTGGGCCTTGGATGAGTTCCCCATTCAACTAGTGAAGTGGAAACATACTCCTTAGCTAGGAAATGAAATTTAGACTATGGTGGTCAATGGGTTATTATAATTAATCCTAACACCACTCTGGGATGAATCCAAAGACAAGAAACGGTTTCTTAATGTATTGCCAACTAATTTTGTCAAAGGATTTGGACATGTCCAACTTGATTTGAAAACTTGGTTTCTTTTTATATTTGAGGGTATGAATGTATTTGTGAGCTAGGAAGATCCCATCCAAAATTTGTATGCCTTCTACATAACCAAAACGTTCTTTAGAAATTAGAGTAGGAAGAAGAGGTTTCAATATTTTTTCTATCACCTTGGTTATGATTTTGTAAACCACGTTGCATAGAGAGATATTTTGCGAGAAGCTTCAATTAAATTCCATATATCATCTTTGATAGTTTACCAACATTCTTTGAAGAAATCTATAGGACATCCATATAGTCCCGAAGCTTTTCCAGCAGGACTTTCTTTAACTATTAATTCTACTTCTTGCATAGTGACTCGTTTGAGGAGATTGTGGTTTTAATTGGGAGTGATTAGCCTAGGTATGTGCCTAGTGATTTTCTTGATAGATTATGATCTGTCTTCCATGGGCTCTATTACCACCTAAGTTGTACTTAGTGGTTTTTTTATCAAGTGAGCCTGGTGAACCGGACAAAGATTCTTTGTTTGGACTTCGGAAGTACTTCTGGGAAGTGCTTGTTGTACTATATCACATGTTCATACCCCATGGGGGAATTGTAATAAATGTTCTAGCATGATAGTGTCTATAAAAGACTTGGTATCTTAGACTTTATTTGTCAATCCGATCAGCCTAGGGTGTTTTTTTCCTTGGTTATTATTGGTTGTTGAATAAACGATTGATAATTTTCGAGTTTTTCACTCCATACCTCCAAAGTTGGGGTGGTCGTCTTGGCATTTAGGCCTATTGAGGTTATTAGAGTCTATGTGTTAATGTATAAACATGCTAGGCATCATGGTCGATGTCATATGAACATGTCTAATCCCCCCTAAGTTTTTCAATTTTTTTCAGTGTTTTTTTATTAAAATTTAATTTTTCCAAAACTTAGGCTATTTTTTAATAGTTTAATTGGAAAAATTGGTTTTGCAATAAAAGTGGGCCAAATAATTAGTTTCAGTCATGTAGGTGCTCATTTTCAAGCTAAGAGCACCATGTAAACCCATGGACCCATTTTTTTTAGGTTTTGAGTGATTTTCCATCACTCAAGTCAGAAAACCCCAAAAAATCAACTATTGATTATTTTAATTAATAAATTGTTGAATAATGGAGCAAATCCAAAATCCTAGATTAGTGGATTCTCAGCCGATTTGATTGAAATCAGTTAGATCTGAAGCAGATTGACTGGATCTAACAAATCCTTGACTAAAGGAGGTGATCTGGACATATCCAGAGTTGAAATTCACCCTCCTTTATGGGGAATTGCACCCTCTCTCTCTCCTCCACATGTGTGGGCTCTCCTGGAAGCTCTGTGGATTGATGTGTCAGTCTGTGGGTTGATGTGTCAGCTCAATCAAACCTCGATTGAAAAGTACGCTTAGTGGAAGCTTAGTTCAGCTTTAGATCGGCATTAATGGACTCTCCTTTAGCTACAGTGGTCTGTCTCCTTGGGATTTGCGCCCCCTGGGCTGGATCTCCTATTTTTTGTATAAAAAAAGCTCAAATCACCTCTTACAAGCTAGTTAGAATTTGGATTGAGGTGATGTTTCTTTTGTACTGTGTTATTGTTTATTATTCTAGAATAAAGAAGATTTGGAGGAAAGATCTATGGTGTAATGCTCTTCATGTGTGGATGGTGATTGTCAAATGCTTATGAGGTATAATCTGTGTTATTTATCATTGCTTTTGCTAGTTAATTGTTGGCCTTAAAGGAGAGAGCTCCCTCCTTTTAGGGTAAGAGTTTATTCTAGTTTGATTTATGCTCTTACTATTTGCTTGTTTCATATCTATTGGAGTTGCATGTATTTTAATTTTAATTGCATGCTTTCCAATTATCTCTTCCAACAACACCTATGTTTTAACCATCTGTTTGTTTAAGGATTTCTAAGTTGCAAGTGATCTCGCTTGTAGAAGAGGTTGAGCTGGTTTGGAACTTCCTCATCTTCAAGATATTCTGAATGACATAGCCCCTTGGTGTTCCACCAAAGCAGACTCCAAAGCCCAACATTCCCAGGCTTCCAACACTCTTTCTCTCTCTTTCTCCTTCAAAAAAATCAATTTTCTTACTTGGTCACTGTGTTCGAAAGCTTTGTTATCATTTGGATCTGTTATATTAAAGTAACATTTACATAGATATACTGTTTCAAAGCTCATAGTCTAGATCTCATTTCTGAAAAGTATCATTAAGCATTCTAGATCTAGCATAAGGAAATCGTCTGTTCTGCATGGCAAGTTAAAGAAAATCAGTAGGTTGCATGCTCTAGATTTCCTTTTCTGTTTAAAAAAAGATTAAATCCAGAAATCAGTGCATATTTCATTGGCTGCACAAACAGCAAGCCAAGATCTCAAGGAAATTTTGCTTTCCTTGGTTCCTTTTTCACCTGTTTAGCTAGTTTTAACTTAAGTCTTTTTTGAGTTAAGGTAGGCTGACCCAAAGGTACTCTTAAAGTGATTTTGGGAATATTTTATTCTAACATGCTTGCTGGTTTTTATCAGGTGTAACAGAAAAGAAAAGAATCTGTTGTTCAAAAGTGGCCTCGGGAGCGTTCAAATCCCCCCAGGGGTCTCCCCTTTCACTAAAATTTAAAAATTTTGGAAAGTTGTAAGATCTTGGTTTCATCCCATATAAGGACCAAGAGGTTTCTGATATTTTAGTTTTCTGATATTGTAACCAATAATAATAAAAGAAAATATTTTTTGAGTAGGCTCTTTCGAGCCCGCTCCCCATCCCCCCAGGGGGGATCTGCGTCTGTTTCACTTTTTGCATTTTCCCCCTTTTTCTGCTCTAGTTTAGTACTGACATGCAGGATTGTATACTTTGATATAATTTTTCATTATTCCATATTTTAATTTAAAAAGTAATTGTACTACTTACCCCATGACTTCCCGATTGACCCACAAGGGGAAAGAGATGCATGGTAGGACTAATTAGAAAACCATTATTGTGTATCTTTTTTTCCATTTCCATTAATTATTTTGTTAGTCCTAATAAAATCAACCCCTCCTTTATTCTCCGATTGAGGTCCACTTGGACCAAAAGAGGTTCCTGGAGGGTTTTCTTTTTAACAAGAACACCTGTTTTAAAATTTACTAAAAATAACAAAGGCTCCAGTGTGTATGCTCTGTACTTGGCCGCGGTTCATCCGATCAATCAAGCTGCATCAAAAGCACTTGAGTAACTAGAATAATTAGGATTCACTCTCCCCAAATTGACAAACCATCACGCGAAAATCCAACGCCTCGATCAAACCATTACGGTGGCAAAATACCTAAAGGAAGCGGGAACTCCTGAAAAGTGACCTCAGGGCGCCGATCTCTATTACACCTTCAGGTGCATTATGAACAATAGTCTCAGAGACTCCATTTATCCCACATATTTCTTGCGGGTAACCGTGATGGTTTAGTTTTGGACATACTTCAAGTACCCCCTGTGTATATCTAGAGTCCCCTCGCCTAAGTTAAATTACTCATCTTCTTACATTAATTTAAAATTAACCAAGATACAATTGCACAAAATTCATTCCAACACTTGCAAGCACTCTTAATTGTTTTTCAACTCCATTTTCAAGGCACTGGTCAACTATTTATTTCTTTCAATCTATATGTGATTGGGTGTCATTTTCATGCTTACTTGTGATTATCTCATCATGTTATTTGTTGTTTACAATTGTTAAATTGAAACTCCTAAAAAAATTACTCTTTAATACCATCATCATACTAAATAAATTTTCCTTATTAACTTAATAGGGTCTACCCCCCTTGGCTTCGTTAGGAGTTGAGCCTAAACGGAGGAGTCAAGAACAAGGTGACAACCTTGACTCGAGACTTGCCCCCAAGGACACACCGAGTGGCTTGAAGATTTTTGCCACATAACTTAGGTGTGTGAAAGGTGGAAACACTTTTTGGTGCCATTGCCGAGGATACATATTTTTATTCGCGAGTACGACTTAGCTTAACTTTTTTCTAAACAACTAAAAAGATAAAAATAATTTTTTTTATTGATCTAGTCTTTAAAAAACATAAAAATTAAAACTCGATCCATCTGGCGACTCCATTGTCTAACATCCCTTCAATAATTTCTACCCGAAGAAACCGTCAACAATTATTCAATCCTCTCCTTGATCCCGAAAGGTTTATCAGGGAAAGATTGAATAGGCAGACTTCCTGTAGAAACCTTGAAGATTTAGGAGACCAATCCCTCTTAGATATCCATCACATATTTGTAGAGATTCATACCTTCCAATGTCAAGAAATGACGGAATTGTACAAACCCCTTGACTTTTCTTAGATAGCAGGTACTCCCCATGACATTCCAAATGATGCTATCAAGAAGTTCCCCATATTCCAAGGAAATAATGCCATCATTGCCAAGTCTCACATTCAAAAGTTTGAAAAGCACCTGGTCAGTTATTGCAATGATGCTGCCCATAACCATGAATATGTCAAAATGAAGCTTTTTGCTTTATCCTTAGAGGATGATGCTGCATAATGGTACTTCGACCTAGGTGATGATTCATATAAAACTCTTAGTGAATTCCTAGAGGGTTTTAAGAAGAAATGGGGAGAAAATAAAGAACCAAGAAATCTGCTTGTTGCGCTTCATAACATGAAGAAGATGGAGAATGAAACCATGGATGAATTTAACACTAAGTTCAGGTGTGTGGTTGTGGACCTCCCTAAAGAAATCAATCCAAAGGATGCCTCCATCCTCATATCTTACATCGAAGTTTTCATTGGTGATTTCAGGTACCAGTTGAGAGACAAAGAGCCAACTGATCTAAAAACTGCTCAGGAATTGGCCGAGAAAACAGAAAAGAATATCCAGTCTTTAGGCAAGTCCAACATGCCAGGTTACACTAGGGGAAACACTTCATACAACAAAGAGAAGGGAAAAAATGTTGAATTAGAAGAAAAGGGAACCTTTAGAGATCCCATGGAAAAGGTAACTGACATGATACAAGACTTGGTTACTAGTCAAAACCAACTTATGGAAAATCATATGTAGAATAGAATAATCACAATGGAAATAAATAATGGACCTAGGAAATTTCATCCTAAATAGAATTAGATGTATCAAAAGAAATATCCTCAGCAAGAACATAGGATTCCAAACCAGTTAGACTCAACTAACATGGTAGAAGAAGTCATTCCATGGTGTAGACCTTGTGATCAATTCCACCAAGAAAGCACTTTTTATATTGCAAACCAAGTTATAGAACATGGAATGCCCGAGGTCAGTAATCAGGAAACAACATCAAGCAAGTATGATCATGTGTACATGGTTGGACAAACCTACCCTTTATCAAACCAGCATTGGCAGCAGGCCACGGATTATAGTTATGAGAAGGATCTCCTTTCCAACTTTTATGGTGTAATGCCTTCTCCGGAAACAATCAAGGAAATGAAGGAGGCTAGATTCAAGGGTGAAGTTTATCAAAGAAAGGAGAAGCCATCACCGTCTAAATAGTACAAGCCAAAGGTAATCGCTCCTCCTCTCCCAGATCCCCTTGTTATCCCTGAACCAAATGTTGATATGGGAGAATGGATAAGTAGTGCTAAGATTCATGTTTATGCAATTGATGTCCTTAAAATTCTTGGTCAAAAAGAAAAGTTGTTGAAAGCCATAGAGGATAGTCAAAGTAAAACTCATAATATTGTCAAAGAGGATCCTCTCCCTAATAATAATGCTATATTTGAAGCTGAACATATTGAACCTATAGATATGCCTATAGTCCTCAACAGTGTTGATCCGAGAAGAGAAGACCACCCACCTTTTTATGTATCCCTCTTAGTTGATAACCTTCTCCTTCATAACTGCATGTTAGATTCAGGTGCTTCATCAAATGTTATGACAAGAAAAGTAATGGAACAACTAAATCTAAGGGTCACCCGACCCTACCACAATGTTTGTGCAATGGATGCAAGATAAGTTGAAGTGGTAGGGATAATATTAAATTTACAAGTTAATTTGGCCAAGTATCCTGACATCAACATGTCAATGGATGTGGTAGTGATAGATGTTCCAGATAATTGGGGTATGTTGCTGTCCAGAAAATGGGCCACAACTCTTGGTGGGTACATTCAAATGGATTGGACATATGCTACTATACCTGCATCAGAAAACACTAGGGTGATACTCCATAGACAGAAGCTAAGGAAACGACATGTAGAAAACCCTAAGAAGCCCGAAAATGAATTTGTTCATTTCACTAATAACTTTGGAAACTATGCTATTTTGTCAAATTTCATGGCCCCTATTAAGGAAAACATTAAAAATGAAAAAATAGATGAAATTTGGCAAATGTACTTTGACGGGGCTTATTCCAAAGCCAAAAAAGGTGCGGGCATTATGATCATCTCTCCTTGAAATAAAGTCTACAACTTTGCTTTCGGGTTAGAGTTTGAAGCATCAAACAATGTAGCCGAGTATGAGGCATTGCTCCTAGGGTTAGAAACCGCTAAAGACATGGGGATAAAGATGTTGAATATTAAAGGTGATTCAGACTTAGTTGTCCTCTAGATTAAGAATCAGTATCAATGCAAAAATGGCAGACTCAGGAAGTATAGAAATGAGACATGGAACACTATGGAATGGTTTGATGCACTTAACATTCAAAAGATCCATAGGGAAATGAATGGGTTAGCGGATAAGTTGGCAGTAGCAGCATCCACCCTCCAGCCATCAGATGAAATTATTAGTGGGATTGGAAAGATGGAAATTAATTTTAGACCTTCAGTTCTGGATAATATAGATCACTAGCAGGTGTTTAAAGATGATGAGCAACTCTTGAGATTCATCCACAATCTCTGTAATGTCCTCGACCCTCTAACCGGCAAGGAGGATGCTACCAAACAAACAAAAACCTCCGGGCAAATAGCCCCATGAACATGAACAAGCATATAATGCTGAAAACAAATGCTTAAAACATAAAACATACTAAGATGCAAAATCCTTCATATACATAGCAGAAGAAAACATACGTTCATTCAAGCATACCACATGTTCATCAAATTCATTAATCAGTAAATATAAATGCAGAGACTAAATAGTGAAGAATACTCATCTTAAAAGAATTCATCTTGCAACCATCTACGTCGTTGCAACGTTCCACCCAACCATAGGCCAGCGTGCTCATCAATCTCTCAGCAACACTGCCACCCTCAAGCTGGGCATGATTACTCAAGGAATAAGGGTCAAAGTAGACTTACACATAGCCAAGGTGCACAAATCAGCCAAACCCACACAGTAGGGTTTATCAAGCCGTCAAGGAGCTAGGAAAGGCTAAATGCTAAGCTGGTGGCCTCAATGGAGAGCTAAGGACGCCTACACCAGAGTTAACCTGACTTCTAAGACATCCACACACCCATCAATAGGAATCAGTCCTTTCTCTGCTTCACAGTCCCTCAGGCCTTGAATTCCCTTCCCAATACTCTTCAAGGGTTGTGGAGAAGAAAGCCAATAGTCTAACTTTGTTTGAGTGGCTCCAAACACCAATTTTCTCAAGCATACCCAGCCTCTAATCCCACTCTCAACAGTACGAAGACCAACCACTGCATACCGCAGTAAAACAAACAACTCATAGCTCTATGAGGAAATAAAGATAACAGGGTGACAACCCAAATGAAAGGGTGAACATAGATCAAGTCAATAAGATGACTCGGAGTTGTTCTTGGCCCTAGTGTGGCCAAAACAACTCAGCAGCAACCCAAAAACTAGGGGAAGACAACAGCCACGATTTTACCACTGTAGCAATAAGAGAAACAAAAACTCATAGCAAATCCCACATAGAGATGAAAAGGTCTGATTCTCAGCCTGGATAGGGGAAACACATATGTAGACCCCCAAAATGTAAGGGCAGACATAGTCAACCAACGTGGGGAAACAATTTCCCATTCTCAACAAAGAAGCCACGACACACCTACACAGTCGACAATGGAGGAGAAATCTGATTCTCAATCCTGGGTAGGAGAGAAATAGGTACGTAGACCACAAATCCGTGAGGGTAGCACACATGTACACAGTCCGATAATACAAAAGGGAAATCGGTCCTCTTCATAGGACAAGAAAGAACATAGCCCCTCCCACCGTGAAAAACCACGAATACCAGTAATCAGCGAGAGAAGGGAGAACCGACCAACCCCTGCATGCGTGAGATGGTCAAGACAAAAACCACCATGGAGAACCCAAAATTGTGGGTGGAAGAGTGCGAGAGTGGTGACCGTTCCCCTGCCCTCCGCATGAGGAAGAGCGAGCTTGCTAGTGGAGTGGGCACGTAGGCAAGGACTGAAAATCCTACCACACCCACCACTACTCAGTAATAACTACTCCCAACTAATATATAGTAGAGTTTAAATGGGTGGTTGATACATGGCAAACTCCCAATGACCCCCACGGGTTGGACAACCCCCCCTTAACCTTAGGAATCATCCCTTTTTCATTTAACGTTGCACCATCATAGTTGGTTGTACGTTTATTTTAATTGATGTGCATATTTACATGGTGCCCAAAACTATAATGTGCTGGATAGCATGATATACCATTGGCAACGATCCCTATTGCTAAAACATACACAACCAAATCGATGGTGGGGCTTTTGCCTTTAGCTCCACACCACGATTAATTACAATATATACATCATGTACCTTTTTAATGTAACTGGGGTCAACATTGGGGCATTACAATCCCCTCCCCCTTGGAATAACACTGTCCTTGGTGTTCCAATACATAAAAACACATATACAATTTGCACATCCAAAATTTCAAAATTTTGCAGATCTGTCCCACATTCAATTATTTACTTGAACTTTCAAGACCAAGCCCCTCAGCTTCCATGAGCTTCTCTTGCTAGTTCTAAGCTTTCAGCTCATCCCTAAGTCGAGGAACTTTGTGGCTGCTACCCTCTTTATGTTCCCTCATTGGGAAATCCCGGCGTAAATGATTTCCTCCGCATTTCCAACATTTCGCTGGCTGCTTCATCTTTACTTGCTCAATTTCCTTTGAGTCTTCATGCCTAGAACATTTCTTAATGGATTTCTTGGACGAATGTCCCATCATTGATCCACTTTCCTTGCCTTTACAGATTGCTCCCAGAAGGCTTTTCACCTCCTTTTGCAAACCAATAGAGTCTTGCAAAATCTGGTGGTTCATCTCATTCTACCTTTTTTGTATCTTGAGCATCTCTCCAAGATTCTCTTGGGTTCTAGAAATCATTTGAAGGAGACTTCCAACCAAGTCCAGTAGCTTTTGGTCTGCTACCATGGTCAATGTGCACCATTGGATTTCTCTTTTCTCACCTGTGGAATGCACCATTGAAATTCTGTCAGACCAAGCATAATATAGACATTAAAATCAGTCAGTTAATTTCCCAATTGGCATGATAGTCCAAGTCTCATCAAGTAGACTTTCATATTTTTCATGCCTTCCCAATAGGCACATGAGCTCATTCATGTCCATTCTTGGGTAGGGAATGAACCATTCCAGCATTCACAATTTACTTTAAGCAAATACATACATTCCATTTTCAATCATACATGCATTCAACAATCTTTCATTTTCACAATGCATATATATATATATAATTAAAAGGGCAAGAGAGAGCAGGAAGAGTTTTTCCCCTCTTTGTTTTGTTCCATCTTGGAACCCACACCACCGCTGTGGATTTTCATGCTCTCAGCCTCTTTCACTTCACCGTGAATGCTAGACCAATCCCTCTTGGTCATGATACTTAGTATCTCTGGTCTATTTTAGACCTCTCAACCATGGAGACTCGCCACATGGTTTATCTCGACTGCTAGGACCTTCACAGCCTCACTAGCACCTTTTTCATTACTGCTCATTCTAAGCTCTTTAGGACAGTCACATGTCCACATGCACCCCTAGGATGATCTCATAGTCCTCGCTCCCAGCGATACCTATATTCAAACATTGAATAGATTCACATGTTTAGCTTATTCTCAATGGTTTTTATCTCTTAAACAAGAGCTTAAAACATCATAACCAAATAATCTACACATGTATATTCATAAGTAAGAAATCGCAAAATAATCCAGTACTTATCTGTATTGTGCGTTTCCTCATTGGTCCACAGGATCCTGCTTCGCTTTGTAATCCTTGGGATCGCCTATGGAATTGGATGGTAGGCCAACACGCAGGCTGCTTCACAACATCCTTTATATATATATATATATCAGGCACAGTTAAGCCAACCTTTAGTTGGGTTTATCAAACTGTCAACAAATCGCCTGTACTTATCTCAACAATACACTTATATCAACAACCAATCATCAGCCAAGTCAAGACAATTGGGTTTATCAAGCCATCAACAATAACACATGCACTTATATCAACAATAAACGACCATTTCCAGGTTTCATTTCCAGTAGTGAGCTCTAATTCCACTACCCCATATCACACAACCACTCCCTTCTCTGAGTTGACAGTCCCTCAAGAATGTCTCCTTCTCTGTGCTCTTTAGTAGAAGGTAGGATGAGCTCAAGCCATTGTCCATTTAGTGTACAATACCGGACTACATCTGTTTAGCCTGACAACACAAGCAATATAGGCATATTCGTTAGCGTTATTGCTCTAAAACTATAATCATATTTCACATCATTCACTATCAAGTATTGAGACACCAGGAGTGCGTCCACTCCATAGGGTGTAATCAATATCGAAAAACCCTTCCATGATCGGACATCGGAAAAGTGTGCACCCTTTTCTGGTGTGTGCCATGTAGGCCCTATTCATACTCAAGTAATCGGTCATAATGGAAATAAAATCAAAACATGTTCTGCATATTGAATTCAACAATTGGACATGCATATTCTTAGCTAGGGTTACATAACACTTATCCACTTTCCGATGCAGTATTCCTTTGTTAAGGAGGAATGGGGGCTCCCTTCTCTGAGTTAGCAGTCCCTTGGTTTGCCATCCCAACTCCTTTCACATTCCATATCCACACATGTCTTACTGACATAATCTATACCATCTCACTCATGTTGCTTACCAAACATGCAGTGCAAATGGGACATTTACAAAATGTCCAATGGAGTTTCACCCGAAACCCATTTCCAAGATAAGGGAAAACCTTCCCATGAATTTTGGCTCCTGCAGGCCATCACACATGATCTTCCTGCAGTGTGTACCCCTGGCACATTCATCAAATAGCGAAACAGTCAATCATTATCTGATAATACAATCCAAATTTGATTGTTCCATAACCAAGCAATGACATTAGTAATTAAATTCAATGAGAATTTGCAACTCTGTTTACTACAGAAATTGATTTGCTTGGCAATGAGGTGATCCTCAATTGTGGGTCTCTTGTAAGCAACACTACTATGCCCATTATAATTTTATGCTTACTATCATAACATGAATACCCACTTACAATGCGTCCACCTCACACAATCTTATGTAAGCCAATAGTGATTAGTAGTTGTCAGCAATTTCTTAAATACGAAACTCACAATTCAAATTTAACAACCCATCATGCATATAACTATTTTCACAGCCATGAGACTCTTCTCATAAGGTTTGGCTCTTTCACATGGTAGATTTCGGCCTTTGTCATGGTCTTACCCAAATTGCCATGCCCCAAACAATCTACTCGAAACCTAAACCTCAGTCAGCCAAACACTTAGTAAGTCTGGATGCATATAACCTTTTCATCTCTACAACCATCACTGAAGCATTTTCAGAATTTATAAAATTCAAATACTTCCAGCTGTTAAACAAACCAATACTACCAAAACTCGTTTACTTCACGCAATCATTGTCATACTTTAAATTAAAGGGTACAATCCCCTCATTTATGTAATTTAAATGAAGGTTTAGATACTTCTTACTTCACAAGCATATCATTTGTACAACTTTGCCCTTCCATAGAGCATTTCCGGCAGCCAATTGATCTTGACTACCCTATTCGTGCATTTACCATCCTGCATTCATAACAGCTCTTGAAATGGTTCCAGAATTGTCATCAATTCATAATTTCAGCCATTAGTTATTCATAATAACTCATGCACTATCTCTATGCATTCATGCATTGTATCACAACATTTGCACCCATACTTATGTATGCATATCTACAATATTTACTCATACTTTTCATATGCATCCATTCAATGCATAACTACAAGATTTATAAAATATTTTAATGCATACCCACTCAATGCTACCTTGCATCGATTCAGGAATACTATGCATTCAATCATACCATGCATGGCCCAACCATGACTACTTCATAGAGGATGCATGACTATAATCAAGATTATCAGTGCTTACTTTCCTTGGGCTACTAAGCTCATACCAACATAATACAGGCATGACATATTTATTTATGAATGCAGTATAAAATTCAAATACCCGCATGGTATGAGACCTCTTACTTTTACCACTCCATGCAATTGTCATAATTAAACTCTTACCTTCATGGGTCCTACTTACACCCTTGACTTTACCAGTTTTGTTGGTCCCTTGCAGGAGATTGCAGAATTTGCTCACCAACTTTTGATTCTGGGCTTGTTGCCTTATCCCTTTCTTCGTAGGGTTGCTGGTCACATTCACCAGCATCAGCAACATATTCAGCCATGTCCAGGTTGTCGTTGGTTTTCCCACTAATGCCAACACCAATGCAATAATTACCATTAGTGGTTCATTATACATGTATAATTCTCACTACTCTTACCAACATGTAATATCCTATGCATGCAAGACATATATTCATACATTTCATGTATGAAACTTATAAATGTAATTATAATTAGCAAGACAGGGTTAAGGAATTTTTCCTTTTCAAATCCCTCATCTTTGTATGGAACTCCTCTTCCACACAACAGCTGGTTTGTCCATACTAACAGCCACTAGTACTTTGCAACATCTCATTCAAACTCTAGGGATTCCCCCTTGTTCCTTGCTGGATAAGCTTTCCAATGCCTATCCACATGCTTCATTCTGACCTCGGGTGTGAAAACCACACCACTTCTAACATGATGATTTTCATCAAATTTAGGCAAAACCCACAACTGTATTTTGGTATGAATTTCCAACTTTAGCCACCTAGAATTCTTCTTCCTTTTCAGTCCTGAAATTGCTGAGAAACCCAATGAGAAATTCACTGCAAAACCCACTGGAACACTAGCTGGAATTGTTGAAAATTCCACTGAAAATAGTTGAAAGCTGCTTGAAAAATCCACTTGAAACCCCAATTTTTATTTCTCCCTATCAGGTCTCTTCCCCACTATCTTCCCGACATTTTGACGATCAAAACGTCTAATTTCCTTCGCTACCCATCAGTGGTTTGTTCACCTATTTCCTTTCGGCGTGTCAAACTTGTAGGGGTCTAAGCTCCCGATCTGTATCAGCGATGCCGAATACTATTCATTGGGTCCTTTCTTCACTAACCTTTCGGCGTTTTGGGTCTATAGTTGTCTAGGCTTCCGAACCGCATCAGCGATGCCAAACTAATATGTGTTGATGATCGGAACGTTACCTGCTGCGGCATCGACGGTCGGAGCCACTAACTACTTGCTCGTCGGATGGTTAGTTCCATAGTCATCTGCAACTACGGGTGGAAATCCTACTGTGGGTTCCATGGACACTCATCTTCTGTCGGATCCACTAACCATCGGGTGGAGAGTGCCTTAGATTTCCGCAATGGCGGATGCACAAACAACTAGATTTTTCCGATGCTCATCGGTGGTTTCATCCACTAAACATTTTCGACGCTTTCTGCACTTAGAGAATTTTCAGAATTTTTCTTCCCTTGCCTGTTGTCGCGTCGGCTCTTCAAACAACTAAATTTCGCTGACGCTTTTGTACTTCAAAATTTTCAAACTTTTCTTCTTCCTTCTCCTTCGCGTCGGTGCTTTCATCCTCTATCTTCCACTAACGTCGATGGCCTTTATCGGGGGTCCATTTGAATAAACGAGCCGGTGTTTTGGCGGTGCCATCATCTAAAGACCACCGATCCCTTCAACTGATCTTCACCGATCCCTTCGACTAATCTTCGCCGATCGTCGATGGTCGAAATACTTAGAAATTTTTTCGAAATTTCCTCTTTAATCTTCTTTCTGCCACCGCTGTCAGTGGCTTCACCAACTAACTTCTTGTCCTTTCTGCCGATGTTTCAGCGCTTACATCTTCTAATTTTCACCGATCAATCCACCAATATCCACCGTCGTTTCGGTAATCTCATCAACTAAGTTTCTCCAATGCATTCAGCATTTAGGAAAATTTCAGTGAAGATGACTTCAGGAGCCCACCGCCATGTTGGCTATTTCCTTAACTATTTTCTAACATTGCGGCTACGCCATCAACTAATCATTAGCGATGTCAACAACTATCCTTTTCTGATCATCGATGATCCTGTTCCTTAGAAAATTTTCCGCTGCGTCGACGGTCGGGTGCTCTGTGCATCGGGTGGCTAGTCATCTTGGTTTCCGCAACGACGACCAACAGTCCTTCTGTGCTTTCCGCGGCCACAAGCCTATTGGCGGTCGGAACCTCTGGTCACTGCAGCATTGGCAGTTGGGGATTCTACCCATCGAAAGGTCAGTCCTCTAACCAGCCGCAACGGCGGATGCGAAATCAACTAAGCATTGGCGATGCAATCAACTAATCATCGTCGATCCATCTAACTAATTTTTCCGCCACTGGGGTCTACATCGGAGGTCCATCTGTCTAAGTTTTTCAATGTGCCGATGGCCAAGAACTTAGAAAATTTTTCCACAACTTGTCTTCCGCCGCATTGGCCGTTGGAACGACTATCCTCTGTGGCATTGACGATCGGGGACTCTATCCATCGGAAGGATAGTCCTCTAGCCATCAGCAACGGCGGCACCCAATCAGCTAACCTCTTCCGATGTAGTCGTCGAACCTTTCACCGCATCGGCAACGTGATCATCTAAGCATCATCGATGCGATCAACTAATCATTGCCGATCGCCGATGATTTCACTACTTCGTAAAATTTTTGAAATTCCTCTCCGCTGCGGGTGAGCTTTGGACTAACATTCCACTGTGTCAGAGAACCTTCTCCCTTAGTCCTCCGATGAGCCGATGGCTGACGACGTGAATCTTTCCGCAATTTTCTTCCGATTGCCATCCATTGAGTATCCTTCAGACTATCTTTTCTGCTGCATCGGAAGAACTTCTCACTAAGTTTTCCGATGAGTCGACAGTTCTGTCACTTAGAATTTTTTTTTTGTGAATTTTCCTGGTTTCTTCTGGGTAGTAGGTACCCTGCCTCTATTAACCGTTTCTCATGGCCCACTGAGGCCCAAATGCTGCAACATAGCTCTGTCACTGCGTCTTCATGGTCCATTCAGGCCCATGCTGCAACCTTTGCTCTGATACCATACTGTAACGTCCTCGACCCTTTGACCCGCAAGGAGTATGCTACCAAACAAACAAAAACCTCTTGGCAAATAACCCCATGAACATGAATAGGCATATAATGCTAAAAACAAATGCTTAAAACATAAAACATACTAAGATGCAAAATCCTTCATATACATAGCGGAAGCAAACATACGTTCATTCAAGCATACCACATGTTCATCATATTCATTAATCAGTAAATATAAATGCAGAGATGGAATAGTCAAGAATACTCATATTAAAATAATTAATCCTGCAACCAGCTACGTCGTTGCAACGTTCCACCCAACCATAGGCTAGCATGCTCATCAATCTCTCAACAATACTGCCACCCCCGAGCTGGGCATGATTCCTCAAGGAATAAGGGTCAAAGCAGGCTTACACATAGCCAAGGTACACAAATCAGCCAAACCCACACAGTAGGGTTTATCAGGCCATCAAGGTGCTAGGAAAGGCTAAATGCTAAGCTGGTGGCCTCAATGGAGAGCTAAGGATGCCTACACCAGATTTAACCTGACTTCTAAGACATCCACACACCCATCAATAGGAATCAGTCCTTTCTCTGCTTCACAGTCCCTCAGGCCTTGACTTCCCTTCCCAATACTATTCAAGGGTTGTGGAGAAGAAAGCCAGCAGTCTAACTCTGTCTGAGTGGCTCCAAACACCAGTTTTCTGAAGAATACCTAGCCTCTAATCCTACTCTCAATAGTCTGAAGACCAACCACTGCATACCGCAGTAAAACAAACATCTCACAGCTCTGTGAGGAAATAAAGATAATAGGGTGACAACCCAAACAAAAGGGTGAACACAACTCAAGTAAATAAGACGACTTAGAGTTGTTCTTGGCCCTAGCGTGGCCAAAACAACTCAGCACCAACCCAAAAACTAGGGGAAGACAACAACCATGCTTTTACCACTACAGCAATAGGAGAAACACAAACTCACAGCAAATCCCACATGGAGATGAAAAGGTCTGATTCTCAGCCTGGATAGGGGAAACACATACGCAAACCCCCAAAATGTAAGGGTACACACAGTCAACCAACATGGGGAAACAATTTCCCATTATCAACAAGGAAGCCACGACACACCTACATAGTCGAAAATGGAGGAGAAGTCTGATTCTCAATCCTAAGCAGGAGAAAAACAGGTACACAGAACACAAATCCATGAGGTTAGCACACATGTACACAGTCCGATAATACAAAAGGGAAATCGGTCCTCTTCATAGGCCAGGAAAGAACGTAGTCCCTCCCACCATGAAAAACCATGGATACCAGTAATTGGTGAGAGAAGGGAGAACCAACCAACCCCTGCATGTGTGAGAAGGTCAAGAAAAAAACCACTGTGGAGAACCCAAAATCATGGGTGGAAGAGTGGGAGAGTGGTGACTGTTCCCCTGCCCTACGCATGAGGAAGAGTGAGCTTGCTGGTGGAGTGGGTGCGTGGGAAAGGACTCACAGTCCTGTCACACCCACCACTACTCATCAATAACTACTCCCAACTAACAGACAACAGAGTTTAAATGGGTGGCCGACACATGGAAAACTTCCAATGACCCCCATGGGTTGGACAACCCCCCCTTAACCTTAGGAATCATGCCCTTTTCATTTAACGTTGCACTGTCGTAGTGGGATGTAGGTTTATTTTAATTGATGTGCATATTTACATGATGCCCAAAACTATAATGTGTCGGATAACACGATTTACCATTGGCAATGATCCCTATTGCCGAAACATACACAACCAAATCGATGGTGGGGATTTTGCCTTTAGCTCCACATCACGATTAATTACAATATATACATCATGTACCTTTTTAATGTAACCAAGGTCAAAACCGGGGCATTAAAATCTCCAAGAGTTTGAAGGTTGCAAGATCAGTTATCAGCAAGAGGGTAAAGAGTATCAGGAATGCGAGGATAATGAAAGGAATCACATCTCGAGTAGCCTTATATTATTTCAATCGACAAGATCATCATAAAAAACAAAAATAAGAAATAAAAATTGGGAATTATATGGAAATAAACATAGGAACTGATAAGGACCCCAAGTTAATAAAAATTGGAAAAGGTACTTCGGAAAAGGAAAGGAACAATTTGATCAACTTAATCAAAGAGTATAGAGATGTGTTGGCCTTTATTTATGATGAACTTAAAGCCTATCGGGAAGATGTGTTTCAACACACTATTCCCCTCACAGAAGAGGCTAAGGAGGTCAAGTCTTTCCGACAAAAGCTTAGGCAAATAAATCCTAACTTGGCCCCCATTGTGCAGAAGGAACTTCAGAAAATGTTAGCAGCAGGGATCATAGCACCTGCAAGACATTCATCGTGGTGCTCCAACTTAGTTGTTGTCAGAAAGAAGAATGGTCCAATTAGAATATGTATAGATTTTATAAATCTGAATACATCATGCCTTAAAGATAATTACCCATTACCCGGCATGGAAACATTTCTTCAAAGAGTCATGGGATCAGGAATGATGTCCATGTTGGATGGATTTTCCGGTTATAGCCAGGTGTTGGTAAATAAGGAGGATCAACATAAGACTACATTCACCACACCTTGGGGTACCTATAAATTTTTAAGAATTCCTTTTGGATTATTGAATGCTGGTGCCACCTTCCAAAGAGCCATGGATTTTGCCTTCAAAGAACTTATAGGAAAAATAATCGAAATATATCAAGATGAATTAACTATTTTTTCAAAGGAAATATCTGACCACATAAGTCATCTTAGGCAGGTTTTCATAAGATGTCGAAAATATGGTATTTCCTTGACCCCCGCCAATTCAATCTTTGGGGTTGATGAAGGCAAGTTGTTGGGGCACATCATTTGTAAGGATGGTGTCAAGGTTGATCTTGAGAGAGTTGAAGCCATTAAGAAAGTCCCCTTGCCTCATAATCTAAAATCTCTTCAGTCTTTCAATGGTCAGATCATTTTCATAAGGAGATTCATCCCAATTTTAGCAGAATTAATGAAACCTCTACACAAGTTATTAAATAAAGATACTAAGTTTGAGTGGACGGATGAAGGGAAAGATGCTTTCAAGTATATCAAATATTCCATATCCATGTCCCCGGTCTTGATCAGTCCATATTATTCCAAGGAATTCCAGATATTTTCTTTTTCCTCAGAAGACACCATTGCCAGTGTTTTGCTTCAAAAGAATAAGGAGGGATAAGAGAAACCTATAGCCTTTATGAGTAGAGCCTTTCAACATTCAGAGTTGAAGTATACCACCATGGAGAAACAATATTATGCTCTTGTCAAGTCCCTTAAACATTTCAGAACTTATGTAGGTTACTCCAAAATCATTGGGTATGTACCCCATGCATCTGTCAAGGATATCATGTCTCAAAAAGATTGTCTAGGAATCAGGGGTAAGTGGGTTTCAAAGATTCAAGAATATGATTTAGAGATAAAACCTACTAAGTTAATTAAGGGACAAGGTCTTGCAAAGATGTTGACCCAAGGAAATGAAAAGGCCTTAAGAGTAATCTGCCACAACAATGATTCAGAACAAAGTGTATTAGATGAGCTTCAGAGATTAGAGCAACACCCTTGGTATACCAACATCATCTTTTTCCTCTGCAACCTTACATGCCTTGAGCACTTACTTGGCCATAAAAGAAGAGCATTAAGGTTAAAATAAACTAAGTATTGTTTAACAAAAGATGGTTTGGGTTGGAGAAACCTCGATGGTTTAATACTTAGATGTGTCGATGAACCTGAGTCCAAAAAACTCATGGTTGAGTTCCATTCAGGATTTTGTGGTGGACATTTTGTAGCAAGAACAACTGCCCATAAAATCCTTAGAGTAGGCTACTATTGGCCAAACCTATTTTCAGATGTGCACAAGTTTGTCAGAGTTTTCCCCCAGTGTCAGTTATTCACCAGAAAGCAACAAATGAAAGCCTTGCCTTTAAATCCAATAGTAGTCCAAGCCCCTTTCCAGTAGTGGGGGCTTGATTTGATCGGTAAGTTCAAAGATAACTCGAGCAATGGTTATTCTTGGATTCTTACCGCCACTGATTATTTCACCAAGTGGGTAGAGGTGATACCCACCAAGAAGGCAACCGATGCTATAGTCATGGATTTCTTAGAAGATAATATTATCACAAGATTCGGTGTGCCAGCCAGAATCATCATAGATAATGGCCCGTGCTTTGTTTCCTCTGAGATGTCATCCTTTTGTTTCAAGTACGACATTGTCCTATCCCATTCATCCAACTATTAGCCCCAAGGAAATGGTCTAGCTGAGTCAAGTAACAAAAACTTAATGACCATAATCAAGAAAATTGTGCGTGACAATAAAAAGGCTTGGGATAGCAAGATCAAATTTGCATTATGGGCCGATAGAATCACAAAGAAAAGTTCAACCAGGAGGAGCCCTTTTGAACTTTTCTATGGCCTAGATGTCACCTTACCGGTCCATTTAAAGCTTCCAGTGTATCAGCTTCTCCAGACCTTCAGCTCAGATCAGGAGGCCATTCAGAACAGAATAAACCAATTGATCGAGTTAGATGAGAGTAGAAGAAATTCCCTTGACCAAAGTATCAGAAATTCAGACAAAGTCAAGAGAACCTTTGATAGATCTACCTGGCTTGGATCCTTTCAAGTAGGTGACATAGTCTTGCGTTGGGACAAACGATGGGAGAAACCTGGGAAACACAGAAAGTTCGACAGCTTATGGTTGGGGCCGTATATCATTGATGAAGTAGCAGGAACAAATTCTTTCTATCTAAATGAACTTGAAGAAGAAAGGTTAACCCTACCAATAAATGGATTTCTCCTCAAGATGTTCTTCGCCAAGACAGTTTGATGCCTTTATTGGCATCGGTGGTTTTAGGGCCAATTTCTAAACCTTGCCCTGTATGTATTTTTAAATTTTATGTATCATATTGTTGTATTATAGGTGTTTTGTACCATGTTACTAACCTTGAAATTTTTTCTTTTGTATATTAGTTTTGTAAAATATTTCCTTTTTGTACATCATGGACTAATTCTATACATTAGTTTGCTTTTTTTATTTTATTTTTTATATATACATGTTGCTGACAAACTTTAATTGCTATGCAGGACCCAGAGATTCCAGAGTTCTCACATCCTCTTCTTTAAATAAGAAAATTAGTCAGACAATGTGTCCCTAGATGGAGCCAGAATGTTACCACCTAAGTTGTACTTTGTGGTTTTTTATCAAGTGAGCCTGGTGAACCGGACAAAGATTCTTTGTTCGGACTTCAGAAGACCTTCGGAAGTACTTCTAGGAAGTGCTTGTTGTACTATATCACATGTTCATACCCCATGCGGGAATTGTAATAAATGTTCTAGCATGATAGTGTCTGTAAAAGACTCGGTCTCTTAGACTTTATTTGTCAATCTGATAATCCTAGGGTGTTTTTTCCCTTGGTTATTATTGGTTGTTGAATAAACGATTGATAATTTCTGAGTTTTTCACTCCATAGCTCCAAAGTTGGGGTGGTCAGCTTGGCATTTAGGCCTATTGAGGTTATTAGAGTCTATGTGTCAATGTATAAACATTCTAGGAATCATGGTCGAGTCATATGAACATGTCTAAGTCCCCTTAAGTTTTTAATTTTTTTTTAATTTTTTAATTTTTTAGTGTTTTTTATTAAAATTTATTTTTTCCAAAACTTAGGCTATTTTTTAATAGTTTAATTGGAAAAATTGGTTTTGTAATAAAAGTAGGCCAAATAATTAGTTTCAGTCATGTAGGTGCTCATTTTCAAGCTAAGAGCACCTTGTAAACCCATGGACCCACTTATTTAATGTTTTGAGTGATTTTCCATCACTCAAGTCAGAAAACCCCCAAAAAACAATTATTGATTCTTTTAATTGATAAATTGTTGAATAATGGAGCAAATCCAAAATCCTAGATCAGTGGATTCTCAGTCGATTTGATTGAAATCAGTCAAATATGAACCAGATTGACTAGATGTGACAAATCCTTAATTGAAGGAGGTGATCTGGACAGATCCAGAGTTGAACTTCAGCCTCCTTTATGGGGAATTGCGCCCCCTCTCTCTCCTCCACACATGTGGGCTCTCCTGGAAGCTCTATGGATTGATGTGTCAGTCTGTGGGTTGACGTGTCAGCTCAATCAGCCCCTGATTGACAAGTAGGCTCAGTGGAAGCTCAGTTCAGCTTTTGATCAGCATTAATGGACACTCCTTCAGTTGCAGTGGTCTATCTCCTTGGGATTTGTGCCCCCCTAGGCTGGATCTCCTTTTTTTTGTATAAATAAAGCTTAGATCACCTCTTCCAAGCTAGTTTGAACTGGGATTGAGGTACTGTTTCTCTTGTACTATGTTATTGTTTATTATTCTGGAATAAAGAAGCTTTGGAGGCAAGATCTATGGTGTAATTCTCTTCATGTGTGGATGGTGATTGTCAAATCCTTATGAGGTATAATCTGTGTTATTTATCATTGCTTTTGCCGGTTAATTGTTGGCCTTGAAGGAGAGAGCTCCCTCCTATTAGGCTAAGAGTTTATTCTAGTTTGATTTATGCTCTTACTGTTTTCTTGTTTCATATCTATTGGAGTTGCATGTATTTTAAGTTTAATTGCATGTTTTCCAATTATCTCTTCCAGCAGCACCTATGTTTTAACCATCTGTTTGTGTAAGGATTTCAAATTCGCAGGTGATTTTTCTTGTAGAAGAGGTTGAGCTGGTTTGCATATTCCTCATCTTCAAGATCTTTTGAATGACATAGTCCCTCGATGTTCCACCAAAGCAGACTCCAAAGGCCAACATTCCCAGGCTTCCAACACTCTTTCTCTCTCTTTCTCCTTCAAAAAAATCAATTTTCTTACCTGGTTACTGTGTTCGAAAGCCTTGTTATCATTTGGATCTGTTATATTAAATTAAAATTTACATAGATATGCTATTTCAAATCTCATAGTCTAGATCTCATTTCTGAAGAGTATCATTAAAGTGATTTTGGGAATATTTTAATTTTAACATGCTTTTTGGTTTTTAGCAGGTGTAACAGAAAACAAAAGAAGCTGCGGTTTGAAAGTGGCCTCAGGAGCATTCAAATCCCCCCAGGGGTCTCCCCTTTCACTAAAAATTTAAAATTTTGGAAAGTTGTAAGATCTTGGTTTCATCCCGTATACGGACCAAGAGGTTTCTGATATTTCAGTTTTTTGATATTGTAGCCAATAATAATAAAATAATTTTTTTTTTGAGTAGGCTCTTTCGAGCCCGCTCCCCATCCCCCCAGGGGGGATCTGTGTCCGTTTCACTTTTTGCATTCTTCCCTTTTTCTGCTCTAGTTTAGTTCTGACATGTAGGATTGTATACTTTGATATAATTTTGCATTATTCCATATTTTAATTTCAAAAGTAATTGTACTACTTACCCCACGACGTCCCGATTGACCCGTAAGGGGAAACAGATGCGTGGTAGGACTAATTAGAAAATCGGTGTTGTGTATCTTTTTTTCCATTTTCATTAATAGTTTCATTAGTCATAATAAAATCAAGCCTTCCTTGAATCCCCGATTGAGGTCCACTTGGACTGAAATAGGTTCCAGGAGGGTTTTCTTTTTAACAAGAACACCTATTTTAAAATTTACTAAAAATAACAAAGACTCCAGTGTGTATGCTCTGTACTTGGTTGTGGTTCATCTTATCAATCAAACTGCATCAAAAGCACTTGAGTGACTAGAATAATTAGGATTCACTCTCCCCAAATTGACAAACCATCAGGCAAAAATTCAACACCTCGATCAAACCATTACGGTGGAAAAATACCCAAAGGAAGCGGGAACTCCTGAAAAGTGACCTCGGGGTGCCGATATCTATTACACCTTCAGGTGCATTATGAACAACAGTCTCAGAGACTCCATTCAGCCGACATATTCCTTGCGAGTAGCCATGATGGTTTAGTTTTGGACATACTTCAAGTACCCCCTGGGTATATCTAGAGTCCCCTCGCCTAAGTTAAATTACTCATCTTCTTACATTAATTTAAAATTAACCAAGATACAATTGTACAACATTCATTCTAGCACTTGCAAGGACTCTTAATTGTTTTTCAACTCCATTTTCAAGGCACTGGTCAACTGTTTATTTCTTTCAATCTATATGTGATTGGGTGTCATTTTCGTGCTTACTTGTGATTATCTCATCATGTTATTTGTTGTTTACAATTGTTAAATCAAAACTCCTAAAAAACTTACTCTTTAATACCATCATCACACTAAATAATTTTGCCTTAGTAACTTATAGGGTCTACCCCCCTTGGCTTCGTTAGGAGTTGAGCCAAAATGGAGGAGTCAAGAACAAGGTGACAGCCTTGACTCGAGACTTGCCCTCAAGGACACACCGAGTGGCTTGAATATTTCTGCCACGTAACCCAAGTGTGTGAAAGGCCGAAACAGGCTCATTTAGGATGTCCTTGTAGAATTGATTTAGTTCCTCCTCAATATCTTCTTTGAAATATATAATAGTTCCTTGAGAAGAGTGGATATGGGAGATGTTATTGAGGATTATTCTTTATTTCATGGAACTGTGGAATAATATGGAGTTTTTTCCCCCATCTTGCATCCATATTTATTTTGAGTTTTTGTCCAAAGCGTCTCTTCCTAATTGAGTCTCATGTCTATTTGAATTTGAAGATGCTTCTCTTGGGGATACAACACCTCAGTTATTCCTATGTCAATGATTTCTTGTTGAAATTTTCTCATTTTGGGAGAGAAGGTTTTTTTGTCCTAATTCTTTTTTCCAAATACCTCTTTATTCCATTTTTTGGGTTTGAGTTTGAAATTTTTTAAGCATACCTGGAGGCAATGCGTTGAAGATCCTAGTCCTGGATCTTCTTCCTTCCACTAGTCACCGGTGTTGTTGATAAAGTCATCATGGTTTAACCAAAAGGATTCAAATATGAAGGGCTTAGGAATGTTATTTTTTTTCACTCAATATAAGGTTTATATGCCAATTGCTATATCCTTCTTCTGGAAGAACAAAGGTTTCAACATCGAATCCCTAGTTGATGATACTTTTCGAGTTTAAGAAATGGTCTAATCTAAAAGCAATCTGCCTTTCTCCTCACTCCTTGTTGTTCCATGTATACAAACCATTTTTTCCCAAGCCAATCATTTGATATCTTCAATGGTTTGTTCAAAATCCAAGGAGTCTTTGTCCAACCTACGCACACCTCCTTTCTTTTCTCTGGGATTAGTTATCATATTAAAATATACTCATAAGATACAATTTTCCCCTATCATTTTTTGGTTCATAGAGTTTAGCTGAGTGAGAAGATTTAGTTTTTGAGATAAATTATTAGGACCATAAACATTGGTTAAGAATCCCTTGGTGCTTGACTCCAAGATTGTGAAGGTTGTTGATAAGAAGTTGGGAGTGCATTTGAAGTTATCTAGGTGGATTTCCTGAGGATTCTATATCAAATCCATTCCTCTCGAGGCCCCTTGCACATATACTACAATGGTTTGACATTATTTACAACTTTGAGATGCTATATGTTTCAATCTATCTATGTTGCATTTAGTTTTCTGAAGCATCATTACAATTGGTCTATCCATTTGTACTTGGTTTCTTAATATCCTTTACTTGGTCATAATGTATCCCTCTAATATCTCAAGATATTATATGCATAAGGTAACTAAGCGTTGGGGTGGAACATCTCGTTCAGGGTAGCATACTGGCCTGACTTGATTAAATGTTCTCCTATATATTTTATTTTTTGTTGAATTGAAGGTCTCCCTCTTTTATTTTTCTCTTTTGGTTTTTTGGATTGATCCTCAAGGGTGATCAAATTTATTCCTAAGTGGGCGGTGGAGCTTTCCTCCTTTTTCCCTCTTTTTGTTGGTTTATTATGGACTTTTGTGAGCTTATTTAAGTAGAGTGATTTGATGATATGGTATGGAGTTGAACTATTTTCTATCACATGTTGCTAAAAATTCTTCTAGATCTACTTCACTTGTATCCATATCACCTTCCTTTAAGTATTATTTTTCCTTCATTTTTATTTCTTCTGGGATCTAGTCTTCCAATGGGTTACTCATAAATTTGTTTTGGTTGTATTGTTTTTTGTCTCTTTATTTTTTATTTTTATTTTATTTTTTGTCCTCGTGTATTCTGGATTGCCCTTGTGGTGATGCTTTCTCTTTCCTCTTTCGAGTTGATTTGATTTGGGTCAAGAACTACATAGTTATTCTTTGTTTCTAATATGGTACTGTAGGTGTTTTATCCTTTCTTTTTGCCAGTTTTTTTCTTTAATAAGAATGTGGTGTATCCTTCTTTGTTTTCCTTTGCTCTTTCTTTTTTTGCTTCTTTATTTTTTAAATAGTCCTTGAATAAGTGTTCATGCTCATTACATTTGTGGCATCTAAGTGGTATGTGCTCATAGTCAATTGGTTGGTCCCATTCCATATCTCCATGGCTCAAGCATATGGATTCTGGAACCTCATTTGCTATATTCATTTAGACACAAATTCGAGCATAAGAAGTGTATCTAGAAGGTTTAGTGGGTTCAAAGGATTTAACATATTTTCCTAGTGTACTTCCTATTCCTTTTAGGGTTTCTTCCTCCCATTATTCTGTTGGTAAGGAGTAGAGATAGATCCATACTGGAGCATAGGTTAGGTTCTCTTTTTTGTGCTAAAGTTTGGTTTCCAGAAGCGGAGATATAATCCTACAGAGTTGAAGAAGTAAGGTCCATTATCAAACACCCTGGTTATGTCCTCCAAGTGTTTGAATATGACTATGAAAAATCCTTTTGTGCTCAGTTTCATATAATGGCCCTCGGGATTCCATCTTGTATTGATCCACCATATTAGAGATTTCTCTGATGGCCAAATCCCCATGAATTTACCAATGACTACATGATCACTTAAGTATTGAATATTATCATCCATTTTATTGAATGTTAGTTCATTTTAGGTGGTTTGATGAGATTTTGGTATGCATTTACCTTGAGGTTTGAAGTCTCCATGCTTTTCTATTTCATATTTTTCTTGATAATCTGTCTCGATCCATGCCCCTCCCTTTTCGATATTTCTTGGTGGTGTTTCAATCTGCATAGGATAACCATGAGGTTTCTTCGAACTACTTCCTCTAATATGAGTATCACTCACTACTATTTTGAAGGAGGGGGCAGATCCTCCTCTCTCCTTGTCTTCCATACTACCTTCCCCACTCTAACACGGGGATGGTAGAGCTTGTTTGGTTAAAAAAATTCAAGATTTGAAATCTCAGATTAGGACTATAGCGATGTTTTTGCATAGCTCATCCATATCCACCTTGGGTGATTGTCTTTTTAAATAAAAATTTTACTTTTGTCAAAATTAACTAGTAATATAGTAAAATCACACCTTCACCAATTAGTCATTTAAATAACTCAAAAAGAAAAAGTTAGTTATCATATAATAACATTAAATAATTACAATAGAAAAATGGCATTAAATAATATTCAACTACAATCAAACATTATATTGCATATTCAATTTAGATCACTAACACACAATACGTTTTATAAACAAACAACATCAACATAACATAAAATGACAGAAATATACATAAATTATATCTGCAACATGACTTACATCAACATCAACATAAGCTAATATAAAATAATCATAATATATACGGAAAGTAATATGAAAATCATAATATATGAAAATCTACATCTCAAGACAAATATAAAGTAAGATATACACATGTGCTCAGTAACTTCTATGAGCTAGAAGGTCCAACAATGAATCCAAAGGAATAAATACCTCTACCATGTACAAATGTGTAATAAAGAAACTAAAATATATCTCCCCTAGGATCTATATAACCCAAGCCAATCATCGTATCCAAAAGAGAACCATGATGCGATGTAATAGCAGGTGGTGGTGGGTCGAATCGGTGAGGATGAGCGGGTGGTGGGATGGCTTGTTGAGGAGAAGAGGGTGGTTGATTGACATATAGTGGGTCGACTAGGTGAGTAGGAGAGGGTGATTAGATGACTTGTGGTGGGTTGAGTAGGTAAGGAGCAAAAGGTGGTTAATCAATCTTATATGGTAGGTCGATTGGGTGAGCAGATGAGGGTCGTCGAATGACCTATGATGTATGAGAGGGTGTTTGGTAAGCTTGTGGTAGAGGAGAGGGTTTTCGGTCAACCTATGGATAAGGAGGAGAAGGTGGAGGGTCACCGCCCTCATCAAGTGCATCAGAACTAGAGCTCCCAGTTGGTTTCCGCCTCTCTAGTATCCTATTTATACCCGCAATATGAGACATAAGTGATTCATATAATGTGGGATTATCCTCCAAATTTTAACAAAGTATGGGTCTCTAACTATCACGTTGGAACAAACAAGGTGCACTCCTTGTCAGGCCAACAACCCGTACAACTTATCTTCCATTTCCTAGTGAAATCTAGCATCGGTCTCGTGTCACAAGCTAGGTCTTTGTAACGGTGGAATATCCTCTTCTTCTACCATGTTCTTATCACTTTAGGGAGGCATTACCCTAACATAAGTGTCGATATATGTAAAAATGTAGAGAACAATAATTAGACAATTTAATTAAATAATGTAATAAAATGTTGGAATAAGTTACATATAAATTAAAGTAGACAATAAAATGCAACTAGATTAATCAAACCATAAAGGAAATTTTACCTCTACCATCTGGTGGCTCATCCACAATAAATAGGATGTTGGGTCATCCTCTCCAATCCAACCTTGTGTATGGATATAATACCATATCCAAGTTGTTATGATTCTCGTTGGTAAGTAAATCAAGTGGCTTTTGTGTGATCCTTCCATAGAAATCAGATTGACCTGTCTTGGGGAACATCTACCACCACATGTGCATACGCACCTCAATCATCGAACTAGGAGGTTGGATGAAGAATGAGGGATGAATAACTGGAAACCTCTCAAAAAATAAGGAAAAAAACTCTAAAACAAACTAAAAGATTATCCTTCCATTGAACATAGCACGACGCAAATCTAGAGCAAAAAATAATTGTCGCAAAAAATGGTAGACCACTTGATGCATCTAGGTATCTGCACTAAAGAATCAAAATAATATAATAATGGGACAGTAATGTGTTTCCCATCAGTCATGACATGGGACACTATTGTGAGAAAAATAGAGAGGAATCTAACCTCCTTACGAAAAGAATATATTTGTAGTTGGCCACTGACAACTTGGAAGTCACTAGGGTTAGTGGTATCCTCATTAACATATCTCATTACATATGTCATCTGATTGGATTCTACAAGCCTACAAATACAATTAAGACATTGGGGAAATGGGAAAAATCCTCCCCTCAATTGGATAATCCCATGCCACAGTGTATGACCTCCTATGTCTGACGAAACCACAAATTAGGACCCACCCTAAAATCTTTTCATCAATGATCCCAAGACCGGATCAACTCCATTAGTAGTTGAGAATTCCCCCTCAATGACGTAGCCTCCTCATTAAAATTTTGGATGCCAACATGTCATAACAGATGTATGGTATGTGGGATAATAGGACAAGGGAGAATATCCCTCTACATCTCTTTAATCTCCCACTCTCATACAAAAATGTATTGGTCCTACCACTACTGTTGATATTATTGATGCTCTCATCACTCCCGCCTCTTATTAAACACAAATAAATTTCATCAAAAACATATAGATAGAGAGAGACATATATACATAAATAAAACAATTTTTGTTTACTAACGTACAATTAAATTGATTAAAAGAAATCAATAAATTATTTTCTCAAAAAACTTCAAATCTCCTTAGTAGACCCATAAAATTGTCGCACGTCATAATGGGTGTTGATGTAAACTAATCGCATCACTAACAGTGATACGAAACCACATATGCATCCTAAATGATGCTTGAACATATTAAAGTGCACCGCAGAAATAAACATACTTTTTTTGTAAGTATAGATCTTTCGGTGCTTTGTATATCTGTATACACTAATGTGTCCATATATTAAAAAAACACTGATAAAAATATTTGACGATTCTTATCATGAAGGAACACCATCGATGGTGTGTCAATATATACTTAGCATCGATGTGTCCTTGTATATAGTGAGAATGTCTGCTGTAAAGGATATTACCTGGTTTAGTTGTTAAATTTCTTTATGTGTCTTGAAAATAATTTCAAAGGTGAGCATAATGAAGCAGGATTCACCATTGATGGTGCATCTGAATATTTAAATAGAAACGTTTATTTTATTTATTTATTTTTTGGTTAAGCGGTGAGTGTGCATTTAGGTTCACACATTGTGAACAGTTCGTCATATTATGGTGAAGCACCAAGAATGATGCATGCTAATTTATTTAAATCGCAATGTGTGTTTTTGAAAATTAATTGTATGATAGTTTTAGCGGCGTGTTTTCTTTTATGTTCATGCACTGTAAACAATGTGTTTATGGAAATGCACTGCGTTAATTTTTTTAAAAGGCACTCATTGTTGGTGCACTCTATGTGTAAACACAATGCACCACAAATTGAGGTCGGTGTGAGCTAAACAGAAAAAGCGCACCGCACTGTTTTTAATTTTTTTTGGGGGAAAAAATGGCAAATTCATTGAAATTTTCAATTTTTAATCCACTAAAAAAATAAATGAAAAGGTAATAAACAAAATACATGGACTCTTTCTTCTTATGATTATTTAATAATCAACCCTTGTCCACATTAGTTATTTTAGTAGTTTCCTACTTTAAGAGAATACTGTAGACCTCCAGTGCTATGTAGATGTTATATGGGGCCCACTAGCCACTTGATGCACCCTCATGCATGAGTTTATAATCTCTAGAGACAAACCCTTATATTTTAGGAACCCACTCAGAGTTATGGGAGTCCCACCTTTAGTCCACCCTCACCTGAGTGGAGTTATCCTTTGATGGCCACCTTTAGTTCACCTTAAGTTAGCTAATGTACCTCTTTTGCATGATTCAAGGATAAGTGCACCCATGCTTACCTAACAAGCTAAGTTAACTAATTGTTTACTAATTTAGTTGTCTGGAGTTGCACTAGTGATGTCTACAATGTCGATTTTTCCTATGCTAGTCATTCTCATTTAGGGATTCGAATCACTCCTGGGTAATTCGAATTTCCTATTTTGTATCATATTGTGTTACATATTAATGAATAATGTTACTAGTTATTGCTTTCAATTTGGTTTTTCTTCCATGTTTAATTTCACTGTGCATTTTTACCAATTTTAACACTGCAATCCATCATTCTTCCTAATTCCATCACTATAAGGTGTTATTTAGCTTGATGATGTCCTGTAATTAATAATTTTACATTGCTTTCCTAGTAAGCATGGTTTCCACGTATTGAAGAAATCAAATTTCCCAACCATATGAAAAAATTTCAAAACCTCTGATGAATCAAATCGTGGGAAAAATCCAATGAGGCACATCGAATATAGGGGGCATGAGTGTCAGAATGCAACATCGGTGCTTGGGTGAACCAAGGTGGTCTTCATGTTAACACTAAAAATTGTTCACCTAGCTCTACATGGTCTAAACCATATACATACATCATATTTCCACTATATTTCCCTTACGTTTGACCTTCAAAATTGTATTTCCACAAAAAATGATCTAGAACACCATTATTCCTTCCCATAAATGAAAGGATAGTGAGCATTTATTATGGTTTACCTTCACTCTCTCCAAAAAAGGGTTAAAAAACCCTAAAAAAAAAAGGTAAAAAAACCACAGATAAAAACCATGGGAAAGAAAATAGCATGGGTAATCACCGGAGGTTAAAAAACCCCAAGACCATACTATAGATACATTGTGAAGGGCTATCCCAAAACACACATATATTTTCATTAACCTGTGTTTATGCCGGACCATTTTTCTCTTACCACATACTTTCCTGCTATCACTCCCATTGTCACGCCATTCCCCATGGTGTATGTTGAGACATTCTTCATACCCACCTTGGATCTATTCCCGTCTGACAACTTTCTATGCAGACAATTGGAGAACCAACCCATGGAGCTGTGGAACCACTTCCGAGGACGGCTACAGTGGCCCATCTTGCAGAAGAAAGGTGTGTTTACATTTTTGTTTATTGCATTAGTTTAGTCGATATATATGATAAAATGATAAAACCAATATTTTCTTTCAGTTTTTATTTTAGTTTACTTTTCTGTTTTCCATTAAACTCTTCCTTATGATCACAACGATCTAAGGTTGGTACTTCTACACGTAATAGGGGAGAATTCCCCATTACACTCTGAAACTGAGAAAATGGCATTTTAGTGTCGTTTTTATTTTTAATTTACCATATTCTGTGCAGCCAATTTCATGGCACACAAATACAATTTTGGTACACACACTGATGCACTTAGTTAAATAGCAAGCATTGTTCAACATCCTATTTTTTAAAAATTCTTTTACATATAAATTGATGCACTGTATATTGTTAAGGGCTGGTGCATATAAGAAATAACATAATGGAGATTCGTAATGGGTAAATTAAAAGTAGGTTTTCCCAGTGCAGTGCATTATAATGTTGCACGCAGCAGGACATCCATTTCATTTAGATGCGCCAAACATGATTTGTTGGTAAAATAAAATAAATATATTTATAAAAAAACCATCGAACTATTTTTTATATTGATGTTTTTTTTAATGATGTGCATCGGTGCATTTTGATAGATGTGGATCATTGTACATTTGTTATAATAAATTTTTTTGGTTCCTAGTTAGTGCCTTTTTATTTCACCTTCATTGATGGGTTTGTTTCACCATCATGCACCACCGATTTTGACGGCAACAAAATATAGATTTTTATGAAATTGCATCTAGCTATGTTGTCTTCAGCACCGATGCTTTTTTTACTGGTGATCATCGGTGCATGTCTTATGTGGACGCAATGGTGTGTGTGGATAGATGTGGAATTTTGTACATTTTATTATAATAAAAAATTATTTTTTGGGGATTTTGGTCAGTTATTTTAATGACCACATTCACTGGTGTGTCGAGTTCCACATCATGCACTATGAAGTTTTTATAGGTTTTGCATCCTATTGAGAGTGAATATTGTTCCTAGTCTATGTGTGTTGTTTTTTGAAAAAAAATTGTTTCCTATTACTTTTCATTTTTGGGTTTTTTTAAAAGTTTAATAATGTTAAATACATTTTATTTGGTTTTATAGGTTATAGTTTCTTTAATTTATTTTATTTCATTTTTAAGTTTTCTTTGTGGCTTATTAGGTGTTATATATCTTTTGAAGTCTGAAAACTCTTATATTGAAATTTATTCCAAGATTTTATATTTAAAATCTAATCCTCATTTTTTATCCCTTTGTCAAAAAATGTTCACGAGGAGATTCCCGTAGTGCAAAATCTAGAGTCAATGCAATAAAGCGCCACATGAATCCTAAATCATTGAAAAAAGTGGTATATTATCGTGGTCATTACAGTCGAAGATAGTTGAAGATAATGGAAGTTTTTTCAGCCATCTGTTGAAAACATCATGACACATGTTCATAACTCGAGTTCAAAATCATGACAGATGTATGAAGAGGTGTAAAGATCATTGAGAAAATCGAGGTCTTGACTGTCACGATTTAGTTGTGTAAAGGCCGTTGGGAAAAATTGTGGTCTTAACTGTCACGATTTCATTTTGGTTATGACTTTTACTGTTACAGAGGAGGTTGAAAATATTTGAAGAATCCTAAAGGAGTATACAAGCCAGGTTATAGTGCAAATATGAAGAAAAGTGGAAATATTAACAGATTTGAACCTATTGAAACAAGTTCAGCCAATGATTTTACAGAATGTGCAACATTATTTAAAAGGGCAGGCTGGTTCAGTTTCTTTGAAAGGATAATTGGTTTCAATCCGGAGGTTTCATATCGTTTTCCCCAAAAGTTCATTAAATATATTGTAACCTTCAATACTCTTAAGTTTGAGTTAACAGAGGAACTAATAGTTGAAGCTACTGGTGTATCAAGAGATGGAGAATTATGGTTAAAAAATATCCCTTTCACTTTTGACCCAAAGGATTTCTTGCTACCGGAGAATGAAACCCTAGAATGGGGAAAGGGGGTTCATTTGGAGAAGTTCAAACCTGAATGGAAGGAAGCTATAGGGATTGTTCAAAGTTATGCTACATGTGAAGGAAGGTTTGAATTATTTTTAAATACCATATTAGATTTTTACAACATCTGAACCAACAGTCAAAAATGAATTTTCCTTTTTTCCTCTTAAAGAGTCTCCAGAAGATGTCCAACAGAATTAAGGGGCATATTGACCATACACACCAGTCGTTTTTTCACCATGGATTGATAAAATTAATTATTTGTACAGTCTTGAAGAGGAAGAATAGGAGTTGGGACCATTTCATATTCTGGTCAGGATTTACTAATGAACAAGACGACCAAGTAAAGAAAATCCTCATGAATAAGCAGTTTGGTTTTGTTAATAGGTTCAAGAAAGAGTTAATTGATGATCTGGTGCAGGATAATGTTCATGAGAATAGTTTAGGTCGGGGATTCAAAGAACCCATGGATGAAGATGGAAGAGAAACACTGGATGGTGACCAGGAGCACATTTTTGAGAATCAGGAAAGGGAAAAGATAGTTTTTCAAATCATGAGGAAGATATGGGTTTAATAAAGCAAAAACAAAGTTCCATATGTGTACAGGAAACATCAACACAAATTCCTATTGTAGCTAGAATGAAGGGTGATAGTTTGAAAATCTCAAATGTAAAGCTTCAGAGGAAATATTTTGTGCAGTTGGAAGAAACAAAATGGAGGTCAAAAACCAGGGCTAAAAACAAACTCAGGTTAACTATGAAGAGGATCTTAAACCCTAAATTGAAGAAAGAAAAGATTACAATGATAGAAGATTCTTCAACTGTAGAAGATATGGAGAGTGAAAAATATTTAATCCCTCAACAAGTCTACATTAGGGAAGAGCATTCAGTTTCATCAGAACCAGTTCAAGGAGGACATAAGCTTCAAAAGGGCCAACTACTTTCAGTATTGAATAGGGTATGTCTTCAAAAGTTCCTTTTGTATAAGAAATAGTGAAAGATAGGTAAGAAGATGATAATCGGGTACACAGGGTACTCCAAAAAGACTGAACACCTTGAGAAACTACTTCACACAAATAGATCATAGATCAACACATCGATGTTTGTCACGTGGTTAAAACCCTCGAGAGGGAAACAGTCTATAGCCCCGGCCAAATAGCTACTTGGAGCAATTTATTATGCAAAAGAAAGAAAGTTACATATGAGATTCTCATAATCGATCAACTAGCTAAGGACCCTCCATGCTCTTTGAAGAGAGATCATGGACCAATCGGGTGTCAAGACACGGATCAATGGTAGGTATGATCTAATAGAAGTTTAACCATCAGATCACTTTATGTCTAGATCATATCGTGACCGTCAGATTATAATATTTACAAATGCATACTAATGCATACTAAAGAAACACACTTTACCTAGTGGATATATTACACAAGTTGATCTTAACTAACTCCTAAGTGTCTAAATATCCTAACATCCCCCCTTAAGAACAACTTGGGATAGGATTGAAGGATTTACAAAAGTGACACTATTAGGAGAAGGAAGGAGGCATTAGAGCCTATTCCCCCTTAAGGACACATTCCTGAACTCCTAACATAGATCGAAGTTTAGAAAAATTTTCTTCTGTAAGAGACTTGGTGAAGATGTCTGCAACTTGATCATTTGTAGGACAATAGAGCATTTCAAGAACATGAACATGAACAAGATTTCTGATGAAGTGCATATGTAGCTCAATGTGTTTGCTACGTTGATGTAGAACTAGATCTTTGGAAAGCTTGATGGCTCTTTGATTGTCGCACCAAAGTGGAGTAGGCTACTGCTGCTCGAATCCAAACTCTGATAGGATCTGTCGAAGCCATAAAGCTTCCTGGCTGGCATTAACTGTGGCTCAATATTCTGCTTCTACTGAAGAAATAGAAAGAGCTTGTTGTTTCTTACAAGCCCAAGTGACAGGTCTAGATCCCAGACTGAAAACATAACATGCAGTAGAATTTCGATCATCAGGATCTCCAGCCCAATCTGAATAAGTGAAACCAACCAACAAAGGTTCCCCCCCTATATTGTAATGAATCCCAAACTGAATTGTACCTCAAATATATCGAAGTATTCTTTTTGCTTCTTTCCAGTGACTTTCATGAGGAGTTTGCATATAATGGGCAACACAACCAACGACAAAGGAAAGGTCAGGATGGGAATAAGTCAAGAATAAAATACTACCAACAAGCTGATGATACAAGGTGGCATCTACTTCAGGGGAAGTACAAGTGGTAGAAAGTTTGACTCCAGACTGGAAGGGAGAAGGGGTTGGTTTACAATCTTCCATGTGAAAGCGACGAAGAAGGTCACAAACATACTTAGACTGGGAAAGAAATATTCCTTCTTTGGTTTGCAAGACTCGGAGACCAAGAAAATAATGCAAATGTCCTAAGTCTGACATTTAAATTTTTTTCTTAAGAATGGATTTCACATGGGTTAAAATTTTAGGGTCACTACCAGTAAGGATAAGATCATCAACATAAAGAACAAGTATGATGAGATGGTTTCCTAATTTCCTGGTATAGACATTGGGGTCAGAATGGCATATAGAAAAACCAATGTCAAGGAGAAAGCTATCCATTTTGGCATACCAAGCTCTAGGAGCTTGCTTAAGGACATATAAGGATTTCTTAAGGAGACAGACAAGGCTAGAGTTATCCTGAACATATCTAGGAGGTTGTTCCATGTAAATTTCCTCCTGTAAATCACCATGTAAAAAGGCAGACTTGACATCCATTTGATGGACTTTCCAGTTATGTAAGGTTGCAAGGGAAAGAACAAGGTAGATGGAGTTCATTTTTGCGATAGGAGCAAAGGTTTCATTGTAGTCAATCCCTTCAACTTGGGAAAAACCTTTGGAAACTAAACTTTCCTTAAGTCTTTCAATACTTCCATCTGATGCATACTTAGTTCTGTAGACCCATTTACATCTGACAAGTTTTCTTCCTTTTGGAAGAGGAACAAGATCCCAAGTATTGTTTTCCATTAAGGAACGATATTCTTCATCCATAGCTGCATGCCAATCTGGATTTCCTGAAGCTTCTGCAAAATTTTCTGGATCATGATTCTCAAAAACTTGAGCCAAAAGAGAAGAGGCTTGCTGAAATTGAGAAGGTCTTCGATGTTGATCTCTAGGATCACCAGCAAGATCACCAGCTACTTCACATGTTGAATGGACCCATTGAGGAAGCATTGGTGCTGGTGCAATTGGAGGAACATGAGTAGGTGGAGGTGGATTTTCATCCTCACTATCATCATCAGAAACTGGAGTTGGAAACCTGTCAAGGAAGTTGGAAGAAGAAGAAGAAGAAGGCACAATCACCGAATCAGGCTTGTAGGCCAAAGATGGCACACTCGCCAAGTTAGGCTCGCAGGCCAAGAGATTTTCATCAAATTTAACATCTCTTCTAATGATTATATCATGAGAATGTGGCTGAAGAATTCTATAACCTTTTACATCTTCAAAATATCCAACAAATATGCACTTTTCACTTTTAGGTTGCAATGCTTTCCATTTTTCATCTGGAATGTGAGCCCATGCTTCACAACCAAACACACGGAAGTGACTTACATCTGGTTTAATTTTACTCCATGCTTCTTCTAGTGTTATACCTTCTAAAAATTTAGTGGGTGTGTGATTAACTATGTAATTTGCACAATTTATGCCCTCATCCCAATATTCAAGACTTATTCCCTTAGATTGGATCATACAATTAGCCATTTCTTTTAAAGTGCGTTTCTTCCATTCAGCTACACCATTTTGTTGTGGTGTATATGGAACAGTGTGCTGTTCTTGGATTCCTTGTTCAGTCCAGAAAGTAGTGAAATTTTTGTTAACATATTCTCCTCCATTGTCAGATATTAACTTAATAATTTGATGACCAGATTGTTTTTCAACAAGGGCCTTGTAGGCCAAGAACATGTTAAATACTTCGCTCTTAAGTTTTAGGAATTAAACCCAAGTGCGTATGGAGTAGTCATCAACGAAAGTTAAGAAATATTTGAAACCAAAAAAGGAAGCAGATGGAAGAGGGCCACACAAGTCACTATGTACAAACTCCAAGGGAACCGAGGCGTGTCAAGAGGCATGTTTGTCAAAACTGTCCTCATGATGTTTTTCAAGTACACAACCGTAACAAACACCCTCCTTGCAAAATACCATCGGAAGACCAGTCACCATATTGTCTTTAAATTGTTGTTGCAATGAGTGATAATTTAAGTGACCAAATCACTCATGCCAAAGTTTGCTCAAGTTATCACTATGAGCAACAAAAATTGAAGGAAAAGGTGATGACCCAAAGTTGTTAAATTTGTACAACCTAGTAATATCATCAACAGTTCCAGTAGCAAGGACATTTTGAGGATTTTTAAAATCCTTGATTACAACTTGGTGAGGTGTAAACGTCATAGTTTGGAACACATAGTACATCACTGAAATGACCATTTTCTACTGGAACCGTTCTAGATCCTACAACACTTAGAGATCTATCATCACCAACAAATATTTGTTTGGTGTTACATCCATGCATAGTAGAAAAGATGGCTTGATCCTTAGCCATATGATAAGATGCTCCAGAATCAATGAGCTATTCAATTGAAGTAGAAGAAGAAGATGCAGTATAAGAGTAACCAGAAGCACAAAGTGCATGTCCATGAGAGGTAGATTCTGAAGACGAATCTAGGCTGATGTGGTGCTTCTTCATTGCTGCTTCCAAGGATACCATCTTCTTGAAACACTTAGATTCATCATGATTATCTTTTCCACAAAAATTGCAATCATGCTTAGTCTTATTTCCTTTTGGCTTGGATCCTTTGTCATTTTTTAAAGAAGGAGCTGACTGAGAGGGTTTGGGAACCTTGTTTTTTGGCTTATTATTGCAAAAATTCTGTTTCTTAGAGACAATAAGGCTTTTCCAGATTTGTTGAAATGGGTGTTTCTGGATCAAACGAAAATGGTTTTCAATGAAATGAAAACTATTTCCCAATGAAAACGATGCTCGAGATGCAATGGAATAGCTCCCATAGCCCACAAATGGACAGAAAATCTAGAACTAGAAACCCTTTTAAATTTTCAGCAACACCGATTCCAGATCTTGATCAAAATCGAAAGCAACTCTTCATAAATGCTTTGATACCATGTTTGGGTAGACAAGGTACTCCCAAAAGACCGAACACCTTGAGTAGCCGCTTCACACAAATAGATCATAGATCAACACACCGATGTTTGTCACGTGGTTAAAACCCTCGAGAGGGAAACAGTCCACGGCCCCATCCAAATAGTTGCTTGGAGCAATTCATTATGTAAAAGAAAGAAAGTTACATATGAGATTCTCATAATCGATCAACTAGCCAAGGACCCTCCATACTCTTTAAATAGAGATCATGGACCAATCGGGTGTTAAGACACATATCAATGGTAGGTATTATCTAAGAGAAGTTGAACCGTTGGATCAATTTATGTCTAGAACATATCGTGACTATTGGATTAGAATATTTACAAATGCATACTAATGCATACTAAAGAAACACACTTTACCTAACGGATATATTACACAAGTTGATCTTAACTAACTCATAAGTGTCTGAATATTCTAACAGATGACCTGATTTTGCATAAGTTTGACATCCCATGGTTGTCAAATCAAGGTTCTACATTACAGAGAGAAGGGCACATAGAATCAGAAATTGAGAACCTTAAGAAAACTTTGGAACACCACAAATCTCATATTTGTTTTCTAAATGAGACTAATGATATATTGGTAATGACAAATAGAAGAATAAGAGAATATTTGGATGATATTAATACACACTATCAAGAGCTGATAGCTGTGTCCAAAGAGGCGTTGAAGAGGAAAAGGGAGATTCAGAGTTAGTATGAAGGTTTAAACCAGAAAATTCAAAATCTAAGCCGGCAGAATGAAGTGTTATTAAAGAGAATTAGAAGTCTGGAGATAGAGCAGGAGTGAAGTAAGAAGCAATCTCATGCATTGGAGGGGATTGCTATGTTGGCAGAAGCTACTAAGAATTTATGAATGCTTTCTAGTGGCCAGGTGTCCAGTAGTTTAGTTTGTTATAGTTAATAGTTTTGTTATTTTTGAAAATACAACTACTTTCGTAACTATTTCAAATTCATACCTAAAGGTTAGTTATGACAGTTATGAAACTAATTTAGTTGGAAAAGGATAAAAGTAGGAAAGAAAATGGAAGTAGGGTTTGAATTTTGTTCAAGAAGGGGCTTTAGAGCTGGATGTATGTCAAGCTAAGACTCATGACTCTCATGTAAGTTTGAAGAATGATACTAATATATAAATACTTATAAGATATTTTATCTTCTTTGTTGGTTTTGCTTATGGTCTGTTTGACCACACAATGTATAACTTCATTTCTTGATTAATGTGTTTATTCATGCGAATGCTTATATGTTGTGGATGAAATCAATTTTATGTTTATAATATTCATGGTTTATATTTATATTTATGTGTTTGTTTCCCAGTCCTTCATATTAGTTCATGATTCAGTACTTGTGTTGGCTTGTTGATGATTTACCTTCTTGTTGATAAACTTTCAAACCAAAATCATAAAAAAACCAGTTTCATTTTGCTTTTATTTTTCGATTGCTCTAGCTTGTTCTTGTAGTAGTCTAGGAAAAATTTCTAGAATAAACATATTTGTCGCCATTGTCAGGGATGAAACTGAAGTATATCTTCCTTGGGATATCATCATTCATCTGATTTTGAGAGGTGAACAAAATCAAAAATATTTCAGACTACTTTTTCACCAAGCAGTGGTTCACAGTGGCTACCATAAAGACTGGAACAAGAGGGAAACCTACTTCACCTTTACATTTGGGTGTCTTAGATCCAAAAAATATTTTGAAAGAAGCAAGACAAATTTGAAAATCTCAATCTTCTCCTTCTTTGTGTACCCCTGATCAGTTTGACTTAATATGACCTTTTGCACATTTAGAAGAGGAAAAACAAAATCTGTCTTGGTCAATCCCTTCTATACCAGTTGATAGCTTTTAGGTTTTAACTAATCCACAGTCTTATAAAAAAGAAAAAAACTATGTCTCCTGGTAAGATTCCCTTGTTTCAGTTTAAAACTAGTAAAATCCTTTTTCAACCAAGTTCTAGCAAAGTAAATAAACCTTTTCCTTCATCAAACCAAAGTAGTTCCAAAATGGAAGCACAACAACCTCTAGATATGATGGATAGAATGGTAGCTGCTAGATATGCTCCTTTAGTTGTTCCTTAGCTCCTAAATGCTCTCCATGGAGGAGATTATCAGAAATACTTACCTAGGTTTAATGGTCAGGGTGAGACTATTGATTAAAAGCATTGGGATGCATTTCTAAGTTATGCAGATAATCAAAATATTGAAGCTAAAGATGTGTGGATGAGGATGTTTGTGCAGAGTTTGGATGGGGAGGTAAGGAGATGGTTCATAGAATTACCAGCTAATTCAATAACTTTTATAGAAGAATTACAAGAAGTGTTTATGAGACAGTTGGGAGACACGACCGATCATACCTATTACTTTACAGAATTTGGGGCTTTGAAAAGGAAGAAAGATGAAACTATAGCATAATTTTCAAAATGATTGAATAAGATGTATCGTAGAATCCCAACATAAATCAAGCTTTCTAAAACTTTAGCTAAGCTAACCTATGCCAACTCATTTGATCATGAGTTTTCCTTGCATCTAAGAGAAAGGAGGCCAGTCACTTTATTGAACATGTAGGAAGTTGCTTTGGAGGTAGAATCAAATATCTTAGCTTCAAATAGGCTTAAACAATATTCAAATCATCAGGGGTATGACCGAAAGGGTAAAAAGGAAACAATTCTACCAGCTTCTACATCATAGTCAACAGGGAGTAAAATAGATGAAATGGCTAAATTGGTTAGAACTTTAACTACAAAACTGAATAAGTTGGAGTTAGAAAAAAATGCAAATAAACCTATACAAGATGCTGGAAGAAATCCTAACTAGTTTAGGCATACATTTTATCCTGGATTCATCCCGAGAGAAAGAAGGAACAATGACATCCAGAGGGAAAGAAAAGAGAATGAAGATCAGAGAGTTCCTCCTCCACTCCAAAATAATGCAGTTGATGAATTTGAGGAAGGTGAGGATTCACAGTATGAAGATTCAAATCAAGATATGAATTACTTTGGGGAATTATTATCAGAGGGTTTCTTAACTAAACATGATTATCAGAATTCTGAGTTTTTTTATGCAAATATTTATCAAACAGAAAGTGATTTGGGTCCTGAAGTGTCAGCTGATATATGTCAATCTGAACTTAAGAAATATATTAACTTGAGGTTTGGTCCAAAACAAATTACTTAGATTCCAAAAAAGAAGGTAGCTCCTCCTGCAAAGAAATTACCTAATCAAACACAAGAAAAAAGACAAAATAAGGCTGTAGAGATTGAAGAAGTGAACAAAAATGTACAAGATTTTAATTTTGAGAATGAACTATATAAGGTCAAGATTCTAGTGCCATTGACTGAATTGATGAAGAATTCTTGTTACAAGAATCCTCTTTTAAATTTTTTAGGCGTACATGCTAATCAAATGCCTTTAGTTACTGTAAATATCCAAGCAGAATATCCTAAAATCTTTATTGGATATGCTTTAGCTGATAAAATTGAAAATGATTCAAATTCTTCTCCACCTTTTTATATAACACTAACTGTCCATGATCAAATGATTCATAACTGTTTATTGGATTTTGGATCTTCTCACAATTTGATTCCTAAAGCAGTCATGGAGGCTCTTGGTTTGAGTATCATGAAACCATATCACGATTTATATGCATTTGATTCCAGAGATGTTAAATGCCTATGAGTGATTAAGGATTTGGTGGTAAATTTGACTCAGTTACCCATGAAGAGTGTCATTATGGATGTGGTGGTTGTTGATATCACTCCTAAGTTTGGTATGTTACTTTCAAGGTCTTGGGAAAAGAAGGTGGGTGGTACATTGCAGATGGATTTATCATATGCAACTATTCCTATTTTTGGAGGAGAAAATAGAAGATTGTATAGGGAGTTACAATATGCTTATATTGTAAAAGATGATAAGAACCCAAAAAATCATCCTATTTATGTTGTAGATAAATATTTCGGGTCTTGTATGCTACATTTCAGTGATGAAGATACAAATGGCATGTTATGAGTGGAAAAGGAAGCAGCATTCAAATGAAGTATTGAGCAAAAAGATGAGCTATTGCAGCTGTATTTTGATGGCTCTTCATCCAAGGAGGGAGCAGGAGCAGGCATTGTTTTGATTTCTCCTGGTGGAGAGTTGATTAGTTTGATGTATAAGTTAGAATTTGTGACTACTAACAATATAGCAGTGTACGAGGCATTAATACTTGGCTTAAGGGATGCTAAGGACCTGGGCATTCAACAGATTTCTGTTTATGGCGACTCTGAATTAGTTGTCCAACAGGTTAGGGACAAATATCATGTAAAACAAAATTTGTTGAAGGTATACAGAAATGATGTGTGGGATATTATTGATAAATACTTTATATCATTTAATATTTCCTTCATTCCCAAGGATCATAATCAAACAACGGATACACTTGCATTGGAAGCAACACATTTTAAAATTCCAAAATAGACCCAGTTAAATTATCCAATTGAAGTTAGATATAGATCTTCAGTACCTGATAATATTAGACAGTGGAGAGTTTTTGAAGATGATTTGGAAATCAAAAGGTTCTTGAAGTTAATTGGAGAGTTTTCAAATTCATTGATTGATTAGGATCAAGATGATGCAGTTGAGGATGCTGATGAATATTCAGAGAATGCAATTGTAGGGCATAAGATTATTGAGTTGAAGGGAAATTTTATTCCCAAAGGTTTGGTTCCCCTTGAAAGGATTTTTTCTAAATATGACACTCTGTTAAATCCAACCATGCAATCCTTAGAAGAGAATATCATAAGTTGTAATATTGGCACAGAAGAGCTACCCAGGATGGTGAAAATTTCAAAAAATCTCTCAGTTGAGCAAAGGAACAAGTATATTAAATTATTGAAAGAATATGTTGATGTATTTTTTTGGTATTATGAGGATTTAAAAACCTATGATACCAACATTATTCAGCATAATATTCCTTTTAAACCAAATGTGAAACCTTTTAGACAGAAATTCAGAAGAATTAATCCAGCTTTGTTTCCAGTCATAGAAAAAAAATTTAAGAAATTATTGGATGCAAAGATAGTTGTTCCACTCAGATACTCGTCTTGGGTAGAAAATTTAGTTCCAATCCAAAAAAAGAATGGAGAGATAAGGTTGTGTGTGGATTTTCGTAATTTAAACAGAGCTTGACCGAAAGATAATTATCCACTGCCCAAGATTGAGAAAATTTTGAAGAAAGTAGTAGGCGCTCATAGAATTTCAATGGTGGATGGATTCTAGGGTTAGAATCAAATTTCTATGCATCCAGATGATAGGGAGAAACCAACCTTTACTACACCATGGTGTACATTCATGTATGACAAGATGCCATTTGGTTTGATGAATGCTAGTGCGACCTTTCAAAGAGCTATGGATATAGCCTTTGTTGGAGAAAAGGTAAAATTTGTAGCAATTTATTTGGATGATATCTATTTGTGCCAGAAATTGTTTCCAGGCCACAAAGAACAAGCCAACACAATCTCAAATATTCAATCAAACAAAACTAGGGTTTAAGGTTTTTAAAAGGTTTTCTTCGTTATAAAGTTTGGTGACTGAAGGGAATACATTCATAAGCCAAGAAGGAACTAAATCATAAATAAATAAGAACAGATATGCATAATATAAGCACCATGTACCAACATAATATAACCTTGAATTTCATTCACAACTGACAAGCATTACAAGCAAAGAAACCATAAACCAGTAATGAATTTATCAATCATGTAACTAAACAAGCTAAAAATGAAGCCAAAACACAGACTGAAGGGTAATATGGATCATATATTTCATAATTCTATTCAACAAATACACATGAGAGTTAAGTACTTAGCTCATAAACAAGTCAAAGACCTCCTTAAGCCAGCCCAAAAATCGAACCTCTTGTTCTCTTTCTGATCTTCCTAAATACTGTTTTTCAAAATTCGGTTAGGGTCTAAACCCTAACTATTTTAGTCTACTCATCGATAGGATAATGTCACAATTATAATATACAAAATAAAGTATTTCTCAAAAAAAAAACAAGTAACTACTTAACTAACAATACTCAAAGGTCTTTAGCAGCTTTAGCCAATAACGCTATTCCATCTAAGGCTTGGGCCTTTTTCCTAGCTTTCTGTTGCTCAGCTTCCATATCTGTCATCCTTCTTGTAAGCTCCTCATTCTGCTGCTGTAGGTTTTTTATAGTTAGCTTCAGCTCTACACACTGTAAATCTGTGTTTCTTTTCCTTTTTAGGGCCTCCTTGGAGACTGTAGTAAGCTCTTGGTAATGCTCATTCACTTCTGCTAAGTCTTACCTGAGTTTTCTATTAGCTAGGATCAAACCATCATTTGTTTCTTGCATGTACTCCATTTGATGCTTATACTGTTTGATGGTTCTTTGCAAATTCTCCTTTTCTGAGTCAAAAGCTTTACCTGCTGTTGTATTCTGTAGCTCACTAGGCAGCCATGGGATGTTCAGTATTATGAATATGTCCTCATCCTCAGGAAGCAGCTCTGTAGTCACCTCCAGAACACTTGGATTTGCTTGATTGTCTGTTTCATCAGGTGCATTTTCATCCATTACCAACTTATTTTTTGAATAAGAAGCTTCCATTTCTTCTTTCTGCCGTTCCTTCAACATTTCACCTCTTAATTCCAAAAACACAGCTGATAGTTTAGTTTTGGTGAGGCTGGTCTCTTCTACTGTCTTCAATGGTTTCTTTCCTTTGCAATCACCATTGCTAGATTCTATCTTTTCATCTGAAGAAGAAGTATCAAGCACACTTACTGCTTTTGTGTTAAACTTAGGGTTTAGTAGCTTTTTCATGTTCAGCCTCAATTTGTTTTTGGATCGAGTTTTGGGTCTCCATCCTGGGGAAAACTCCATAGCTTTAACCTTGATCTTATTCTTCTTTGGCATGAATGTCTTATCTTCTTGACTGGAGAATTACCTATGTGTGCCAACCTTAGTTTTAGCATTAATAGTCACCTCATCTCCTTCCAACAAATATCCTTCATCTTTGGATAGAATGGTGATTGGGATTCTTTGTTGAATCTTAGTATCTTCTTCCTCTACTGCAACTTTCTCTGTGAGAACAATTTTTTCATCCATGAATATTTCTGCTGGTGCCTTATTTTGCACAGGCTGGGTTTCCTTTTTAATAAACAACAAACTTTTTCCCTTACTGTCAGTTGCAGGCTGCTGAGATTCACAATCCTCCTTTGAAGGTTTTGCCACTTCCTCAAGCTTGGCACACTTTTTATCTTCAGCCTTGACCTTTTGTCCTAATTTTCTGATTAGTGCTTGTCCCTTATCAACATGCTTTTTGGTAGGCTGTCCTTCCTGGTTAATTTGGAACCCAGACTAAAAAAGGAAGTAGTCCCAAGTATTCCCTTCTCTTTTTAGAATAGTGCTGATAATAAGCTTGATCAATCCATGATGGAAGATGGACTGTGCAGTGTGGTCATGATGCTCCTTGACCCTGCTTGACATTTTCTGCAAACTCTTCAACAAGAAGAAGGGGAGACTCATCCTTGATTCACCAGCCAGGTGCTGTAAGAACCTGAAATGATATTTGAATACAAAAGCATACCTCCCTTCACAGGTAATGTAGCTTTGTAGGACTTTGATGGGCTCCACCCATTCAGCTCTGAAATTCTGGATCAGCACTCCTTTGCCCCAGTCTGGAATAATGCCAGGTAAAATATACCTTTGGGAATTGAAGGTAAAAGGCACCTTTTTGAACCACAACTCTCCTTCATTTCTGACTCCTATTGCTTCAGCCACCAACTCCACAATCAATTTGAAATTCAGAGTCTCGATTGATACCATATCTTGGCTATAACATTGAGCAAATTTATGAGAGACCTTGGTGTTATAGCCATCAATCTTCTTAAAGAAATCCAACCATCCAGCATTCTCAATAAGCTCTGCACAACCTGGAAACTTGTCAATCCAATTCAGCTCAGTAGGCTCAACTCTGTTGGTCTTCCCAATTTTCTTCATTTGCTTTTCAATGGCTGAATTTTGTGTAATTTTAAGACCCTGTTAATGACCTAACAACCCTTTTCCCTCAAGTTTTTATAGTTTTAACAGTCATATTTCTTTGATTCTCCTTGGCTGTTTTCTCTTAATTTTTAACAGTCTGTTTCTATTGTCAATGCAAGAAATGTTTTTTGCACCAGGCTTGGGTAATTTAGGTCAACAGAGTACCAGAGGTCTTTAATCGAGTTGCTGCTGAACTTAATTAACATCCAATATGCTCAACTAAATGCCAGACCACCTCTGGAATGCATAGAGACATCTATGTGTTGTGATTTTACACAAATAGCACCCTTGGCTCCTTCTAATGCCACTAATGAGATATCTTTTTGCAATAGGGTTTCTGCATTAGTACTCTCAACTGCTTGCTTCTTAGATTTAGATTGTGATTGTTTAACCAGGGGATGAGATGATGTGAGAGCAATCTTATGTGTGCTAACTTTCTGCTTCAACTTGCATTCATCACAAAACCAATCAGCCTCTGGCACATACTCGGACAAAGTATGCATGCAATTGACATGCTCAGCTAACTCATTGCATTGATTACAGGTGACAAGTAAATCTATGAAACCCTGGTCACCACAAACAGTACAGACCTTCGCCCTACCCTATTTGCTGGTCTTATCAGGGAAATTGTTCAATGTAACTGTTGTTTTTCAACTTATCACTTGCCAAAACATCTAAAACCTTTTAGACTGATATCTAATCGTTGAGAGCTTGTTAACAACGTGAATTAAAGTTTTCCTTAATCAATTTTAACATAACAAGCCTTAATGAAAAAACCCCCAATTTAGCAGCCACGGTCAAGTTTACGCGGAATACCTCACTCCCAGCCTGCTGCAGACGTTTAAAATTAATCCTTGGACTATCTGACTATCGAATTTAACTGTCCAAGTGTCTTCAAGTCTTCAGTTTGCTTCCAACTAGCGTGCTGAGAAAATCCTAAATTCCCTCCATAACTGCAAATTCCATATTTTTAGCAGTTGTCTTTGTTCCACTTCACCTCCAGCTTCGTAATGCATATGTGGAGAACCTCTTTCCCATCAATCTTGGCTCGTTCCTCTACCTGTCATGATATGTCGAGCCCCAACTTCTGACGACCACGATCTCCTTCATGTCATAAACCACACCTGTTGGCATGATTATTTTTGATGAAACACATATCCAAAACTGTTTACACATGTGATTAGTCATCCAGGAGCGAAATCATGGGAAAATTTGGCGAAAAAAACGACAAAATTAGTGCCCGCGATATTCTTGTAGCACCGCAGTGTAAAATTTTAGCCGTTGCGCTACAAGAATGTTTTAAAATCAAATTTGGCACTTTTTTAGTCATTAATTCCATTTTAAATAAGGTTTATATGGTAAACCTTGCTCTTAGAGTTTATTTATGAAACCTTTAATCAATATAGATCCTATAGAACCCTTCAGAACCTAAGGAAACAAAAAAAAATAAAAATCTAAAGGCAAAAATCAAAATTTCACTTTAAACCAAAATTTCATGAAAATAAGTTAATGAGAAAAATTAAAACAAAAATCACAAGCAAAGTATAAAATTGAAGGAAACAAGTTCATGACTTAACATCTGGCTCCATCTGCGGGATGAAGTCCTCCCTGTGAGGCTTCAAGAACCTGTAGACCAGTGCCTTCTTTTCTGCTACCTACTAGTCTGCAAAATTTCCATTGGGTTATGGAGTCCTTATTATGCTTCACTCACACCGGTATATACAATGAAAAGTGAAAATCTCCTCAAAGACTGTAAAAATGCTTGAGGAATCGTCCATTGACTGGACTTGACAATTCCTCACCTTCTAAAGACTGCAGGACAAAAGTGTTATTTTCCAGAATCTTAGACACTAGAAAAGGGCCAAACCAGAGGTTGTCAAATTTACCATGCTTCCCTTTTTGCTCTTTCCTGGCATCCCATCTTAAAACCATATCACCAACTGAGAAAGTGTTTTCTTTGATGTTCCTGTCAAATCTGCTTTTAATCTTCAATCTGTAAACTGTGCACTTTCTTCCACTTTTTCCCTATTCTGTTGTAATTCTATCATCTCATAAATCCTTCTCTACATATCATTTGGTTCTTCCTGACAATTCTGAAGAAACTTCATCACTGGGATTCCCAATTGGACAAGAAAAACTACATATGTTCCATACACTAATTGGAAAGGAGAAGTTCCAATTGCTTGTTTGACTGTTATTCTATCAGCCCACAATGCATATTTCAGCATAGAATCCCATGATCTCTTATTATGCTTAAGCAACTTTTTGATACTCTGAATGATGTTCTTATTTGAGGATTCAGCTAAACCATTACCCTGGGGATAATAGGTAGTTGAATGCTTCAGCAAGATACCATTCTTTTCACAAAATGCTTCCATTGCCCTAGACTTGAAAGCCTTTACATTATCTGTTACTATTTTCTGAGGACACCCAAACCTACTAAGGATATTTTCTTTGATGAATTCCATAATTACTTTGTCTGTAGCACTCCTAGTAGGGATGGCTTCCACCCATTTGGTAAAGAAGTCTGTTGCAGTTAGAATCCACCTATGTTGTCCTGAGGAAGATGAATTTATCTCCCCTATAAAATCCATACCCCATTGCTGTAAAGGAGCACTTACTGCAATAGGTTTTAAGGGCAATGCCAACAATTTTTGTTTTCCAGCAAACTTCTGACAAGGGATACAGGCTCTTACCTGCTGATATACATCTGCAAACAAAGAGGGCCAATAGTACCCAGCTCTTAAAATCTTGTATGCTGTTGACTTCCAGTACTTGTGACCTCCACAAGCACCCTCATGAGATTCAGAAATTACTCTTTCAATTTCAGATTTATCCAATCATCTGAGTAGAATACCACCTGGGTCCTTCCAGAATAATTGCTCTTCTACTAGACAATACTTAGTAGCTTTAAGCTTTAAAGATCTAGCATATTTTCTATCTAAATGCTCAGGACATTGCAAAAACAATAGAAAATACACAATGTCTGCATACCATGTGGATGCTGAATAATAGTCCATGATTTTCTCTTTTTCCAAGATTGCTTCATCTTCTTCCTGAGCTAACTCTTCAGCCATCACATGCAATCCCAGAGCCTGACAATTTGATTCAGCCAGCAGCTTAGCTAAACCTTGTCCCTTGACTAGTTTGGTAGGTTTGATATCTACATCATACTCCATGATTTTAGCAATCCACCTGCCTCTTTTCCCTTCACTATCAGGCTGTGTTAAAACATCTTTCACATCAGCATTAGGCACAAATGAAATAACTTTAGAATGCAGAACATAGATTCTAAAAAACTTTAAAGCTTTTACCAGAGCATAGGCCTGTTTTTCTAAGATACTGTATTTTAGTTCAGAAACCCTGAGAGTTTTGCTGAAGAATGCAATAGGCTGCTCCAATCCTTCCTTATTCTTCTGTAACAGAACAGCTGCTATTGTATCCTCTGATGCGAATGAGAATGTAAGAAATTCTCTGGTAAAATCTGGGCTTACTAATACAGGAGCTTCAGAAAGAGCCATTTTGATCTTCTCAAATGCATTCTTTTCCTCAGTGGTCCACCTGACTTCCTGATCCCTTTTCAGCATGACTGTGATCTGTTTGATAGTTTCAGCAAAGTTTGGTGTAAACCAACGCAGAAAGTTGATTTTACCAATGAATTATTGGACATCCTTTTTACTCCTTGGTAAACTTATTTTCAATATAGCTTTTACCCTTTCAGGATCAATCCTTATACCATCAGCAGACACTAAATGACCAAGCAATTTACCTTCATGTACATCAAAGTGTGACTTCTTTGGATTCAAGGACAAGCCAAATTTTCTACATTTTAGGAAAGTCTGCTTCAAATGCTTCAAATGTTCATCATCTGACTGTGAGAAAACAGTAATATCATCCAAGTAGATTACCACAAACTTGTCCTTTTCTCCGACAAAAGCAATATCCATAGGCCTCTGGAAGGTAGCTCCAACATTCATTAACCCAAAAGGAATCTTGTCATACATGAAAGTTCCCCAAGGAGTAGTGAAAGCTGTTTTTTCCTTATCATCAGGATACATAGAGATCTGATTGTACCCTGAGAAACCATCAACCATAGAGATCCTCTGTTCCCCAACTACTTTCTACAATATTTGCTCAATTTTAGGCAGCGGATAATTATCTTTTAGTGAAGATCTGTTCAAATTTCTAAAGTCCACACATAACTTGATTTCTCCATTCTTTTTCCTAACAGGAACTAGATTAGCCACCCATGAAGAGTACCTGAGAGGCACTATGATTTTGGCATCCAGTAACTTCTTTACTTCTTTTCAATAACAGGAAACAAGGCTGGATTAATCCTCCTTAATTTCTGACGGAAAGGTTTGACAATTGGTTTTAAAGGGAATTTATGCTGTATAATTGCAGTGTCATAGGTTCTCAATTCCTCATAAGACCATGCAAAAACATCCACATGTTCTTTTAACAATTTAATGTACCTACTTCTTTGTTCAGCTGTAAGTGCTTTAGAAATTTTTACCATTCTAGGCTGTTCTGCAGAACCAGTGTTACAATCCACCGCATTTTCTTCTGAGGATTGTACAACAGGTTTTAAAAGTGTATCATCTTTTGAAAAAATACTTTCCAAAGGTACCAAACCCTTTGGAATGAAATTACTTTTTAATTCAATGACTTTGTGTCCAACAATTTCATTTTCAGCAATCTCTTCCACCTGTCCATCCTCTTCATCCTCCTCCCGATCAATCAGGGTATTAGAAAACTCATGAGTAAGCTCTAGAAACCTTCTAATCTCAATGTCATCTTCAAACACTCTCCACTGCTTTACATTATTAGGTACCGATGGTCTGTACCTAATCTCAATGGGATACCTCAACTGTGTGGTCTTGGGGATTCTAAAATGTGTAGCAGCTAGGGCCAATGAATCTGCAGTCTAATTATGGTCTCTTAGAATATAGGTGATGTTAAAAGCTACAAAATAATTTTCAATCATGTCCGATACCTCATTTCGATATATTTTTAGTAAACCTTGCTTCACTTGATAGTTGTTCTTCACCTGTTGAACAACTAATTCGGAGTCGCCAAATGCAGAAATCTGCTGAATGCCCAAATCTTTAGCAGCTTTCAAACCTAACAGCAAAGCTTCATACTCAGCGGTATTATTTGTAGTAATAAACTCTAATTTATACATCAGCTTTACTGTTTCACCCCCAGGGGATATAAGAAGAACCCCTGCTCAGGCACCTTCTTTGCAAGAAGATCCATCAAAATATAATTGCCATAACTCATCCTCCTATTCCCTGCTACATTTTACTGGCTGTTGCTTTTCAACCTGTAACAAACCAGTAATATTATCATCCTCACTGAAATGTAACATGAAAGTACCCAGGTCTTTATCAATAGCATAGAATGGGTGGTTGGTAGGGTTCTTGTCATCTGTCACAATATAGGCAAACTGAATCTATCTGTACAACCTTCTATTTTCTCCTCCAAACACAGGAATAGTAGCATATGATAAATCCATTTTTAAGGTCCCACCAAATTTCTTTGCCCAAGACCTAGAAAGAAGTAACCCAAATTTAGGTGTAATATCAGCTACCACTACGTCCATGATCACACTTTTCATGGGTAACTAAGCCAAACTAAAAACCATGTCTTTTATTACCCCTAAACACTTCACTGCTCGGGAATCAAATGCATACAGATCATGATAGGGTTTGGTAATACTCATACCTAAAGCCTCCATAATAGCCTTTGGCATTAAATTGTGTGATGCTCCCGAATCCAACAAACAATTGTGTATCATTTGTTCATGAACTGTCAGAGTAATGTAAAATGGAGGGGAAGCACCTGCTTCATTTTCAGTCTTCTCAGCCAAAGCAGATCCGATGAAAATCCTAGGATTTTCTTCTTGCAAATTCACAGTATCAGAAATAGGTTGATTTCTTGCTGAATTAATCATCTTTAGGACAGATTCTTTATATGAAGGGTTTTTCATTAATTCAGTTAAAGGTACATGAATCTTTAAATTTCCTAATTCATTTTCCAGGCTGAAATTCTGAACGGTTTTATTTATCTCTTCAACCTCTGTGTTCTTCTTTTGTTTTTCTGAAACTTGTCTTTTCTCTGTCACAGGATCAGATGACTGCTTAGCAGGGACAACTGCCTTCTTCTTCGGGATTTGTACCACTTGTTTTGGACCTGACCTTAGATTCACAGTCTTCTTAAGTTCATTTTGACAGTCATCAGCAGTTACATCAGTCATTTTCAGACCTAAATCTTCTTCTATTTTGAACATATCAGCATCAAAGCATTCTGCATTTAGAAACTCTTCTTCAGTGACAAAACCCCCGGACAATCCTTCTCCAAAATGATTCTTATCTTAGTCAGTATCTTCGAATATTACTTCATCATCAACTTCTTCTTCATCAGCAACATTGTTCTGAAGAGGTGGTGGCACTCTTTGGTCCTCATTTTCTCTCCTTTCCCGCTGGATATCATTGTTCCTTCATTCTCTAGGCATGAAATGGGGAGAAAATTGTCTTCTGAACTGCTTCTGATTGTTAGGATTTCATTCACCTTCTGGAACAGGCTTGTTGGAATTTTTCTCAAGCTCTAATTTATTTAATTTTGCAGTCAAAATTTTCACCAACTTAGCCATTTCATCAATTTTCCCTTCAGCAGAATGAGAAGCAGAGCTTCCAACTGAGAGAGGTTTTTGTAAATGGGTATCTTATGAACAAAAACCTCTTTTTGTTTTCTAAAATTCCTCTCCATCAGCTTGTGGTTTGCATTCCATTTCAGTAACCCAAAACAGGAAAAACATAGAAGAATTCTCAATAATCTTTGTTGGTGCATCACCCTAAACAAGCTCGGTCTCCTTATCAATTCCTTGAGTTCCTCATTGAGCTTATCCACACTAGAAAAATCAGGATCCAAATCATTCTCAAGAGTAGAACTGCCTGGAGGAAGACAAGTCTTCATCATCTACTTCATTACAACAAAGCTGCAATGTAGATGGAAGATGACACTCCTTTTCTGTGAAAACAATTTTTTCATCAATGAGTGCTTCATTTTGAACAGGTTGGGCTTCCTTGTGTATAAATAACAAATTTTTTCTCTCACTGTCAACTGGAGGGTGCTGAGATTCATTATCTCCTTTTGAAGGTTCTTCCACTTCTTTTAACTTGACATATTTTTCATCTTTAGCCTTCACCTTTATCTTCAGCCTTGACCTTTTGTCCTAGTTTTCTGATTAGTGCTTGTCCCTTATCAACATGCTTTTTGGTAGGCTGTCCTTCCTGGTTAATTTGGAACCCAGACCAAAAAAGGAAGTAGTCCCAAGTCTTCCCCTCTCTTTTCAGAATAGTGCTGATAATAATATTTATCAATCCATGATGGAAGATGGACTGTACAGTGTGGTCATGATTCTCCTTGACCCTGCTTGACATTTTCTGCAAACTCTTCAACAAGAAGAAGGGGAGACTCATCCTTGATTCACCATCCAGGTGCTGTAAGAACCTGAAATGATATTTGAATACAAAAGCATACCTCCCTTCACAGGTAATGTAGCTTTGTAGGACTTTGATGGGCTCCACCCATTCAGCTCTGAAATTCTGGATGAGCACTCCTTTGCCTCAGTCTGGAATAATGCCAGGTAAAAGATACCTTTGGGCATTGAAGGTAAAAGGAACCTTTTTGAACCACAACTCTCCTTCATTTCTGACTCCTATTTCTTTAGCCACCAACTCCATAGTCAATTTGAAATTCAGAGTCTCGAATGATACCATATCTTGGCTATAACATTGAGCAAATTTATGAGAGACCTCAGTGTTATAGCCATCAATCTTCTTAAAGAAATCCAACCATCCAGCATTCTCAAAAAGCTCTGCACAACCTGGAAACTTGTCAATGCAATTCAGCTTAGTAGGCTCAACTCTGTTGGTCTTCCCACTTTTCTTCGTTTGCTTTCCAATGGCTGAATTCTGTGTAATTTTAAGACCCTGTTAATGACCTAACAACCCTTTTCCCTCAAGTTTTTAGAGTTTTAACAGTCAACTTTCTTTGATTCTCCTTGGCTGTTTTCTCTTAATTTTTAACAGTCCATTTCTATTGTCAATGCAGGAAATGTCTTTTGCACCGGGCTTGGGTAATTTAGGTCAACAGAGTACCAGAGGTCTTTAACCAAGCTGCTGCTGAACTTAACTAACATCCAATATGCTCAACTAAATGCCAGACCACCTCTGGAATGCATAGAGACATCTATGTGTTGTGATTTTACACAAATAGCACCCTTGGCTCCTTCTAATGCCACTAATGAGCTATATTTTTGCAATAGGGTTTCTGCATTAGTACTCTCAACTGCTTGCTTCTTAGATTCAGATTGTGATTGTTTAACCAGGGGATGAGATGATGTGAGAGCAATCTTATGTGTGCTAACTTTCTGTTTCAACTTGCATTCAGCACAAAACCAATCAGCCTCTGGCACATACTCGGACAAAGTCTACATGCAATTGACATGCTCAGCTAACTCATTGCATTGATTAGAGGTAACAAGTAAATCTGTGAAACCCTGGTCGCCACAAACAGTATAGACCTTCACCCTACCCTATTTGCTGGTCTTGTCAGGGAAATTGTTCAATGTAACTGTTGTTTTTCAACTTATCACTTGCCAAAACATCTAAAACCTTTTAGACTGATATCTGATCATTGAGAGCTTGTTAACAACGTGAATTAAAGTTTTCCTTAATCAATTTTAACATGACAAGCCTTAATGGAAAAACCCCCAATTTAGTAGCCATGATCAAGTTTACGCGGAATACCTCACTCCCGGCCTGCTATAGACGTTTAAAATTAATCCTTGGACTATCTGACTATCGAATTTAACTGTCCAAGTGTCTTCAAGTCTTTAGTTTGCTTCCAACTGGAGCGCTGAGAAAACCCTAAATTCCCTCTGTAACTGCAAATTACGGATTTTTAGCAGTTGTCTTCATTCCACTTTGCCTCTAGCTTCGTAGTGCATATGTGGAGAACCTATTTCCCATCAATCTCGGCTCGTTCCTCTACCTGTCATGATATGCCGAGCCCTAACTTCTGACGACCACGATCTCCTTCATGTCATAAACCACACCTGTTTGCATGATTATTTTTTATGAAACACGTATCCAAAACTATCTATGCATGTGATTAGTCATCCAGGAGCGAAATCATGGGAAAATTTGGTGAAAAAAATGACAAAATTAGTGCCCGCGATATTCTTGTAGCGTTGCAGTGTAAAATTTTAGCTGTTGCACTACAAGATTGTTTTAAAATCAAATTTGGCGCTTTTTTAGTCATTAATTCCATTTTAAATAAGGTTTATATGGTAAACCTTGCTCTTAGAGTTTATTTATGAAACCTTTAATCAATATAGATCCTATAGAACCCTTCAGAACCTAAGGAAACAAAAAATAATAAAATCTAAAGGCAAAAATCAAAATTTCATGAAAATAAGTTAATGAGCAAAATTAAAACAAAAATCACAAGCAAAATATAAAATTGAAGGAAACAAGTTCATGACTTAATAATATCACAGTGTTTTCTCAATCTAATGAAGAGCATCTCAAACATATCAAACAAACCTTTTTGAAATGTAGGAAATTTGGAGTGTCATTAAATCCTAAGAAGTCTCATTTTGTTGTTCGGGAGGGTAAGCTTTTAGGACATTTAGTTTCATCAAATGGAATTAGAATAGATTCTGAAAGAGTTAAAGCTATTTTGACAATCAGTCTTCCAAGAAGTAAAAAAGATGTTAAGTCATTCATTGGAAAAATAAAATTTTTGAGATGGTTTATTCCAAAATTTGCTGAGACAATAAAGCAGATAACATCTATGTTAAGGAAAGACAAAGAGGTGAAGTGGACAGTAGAATCCAGAGCTTCATTTGAAAAAATTAAATAGGCCATTACAGATGCACTAGTACCAGTAAGCCCAAACTTTTCAAAAGACTTTTTGACTTTCTCTTTTGCATCTTAGGATACAATATCTATTGTTTTATTACAAAAAAATGCAGATGGACTAGAGCAGCCTAATGCTTTCTTTAGTAAGACTCTCAGAGATTCAGAATTGAAATACAGTACATTGGAGAAACAAGCATATTCACTAGTAAATGCATTGAAATTTTTTAGAATTTATATTCTGCATTCAAAGATCATTGCTTTTGTACCTAATGCTGCTATTAAGGATATTTTAACTCAGCTAGACAGTGAAGGAAAGCAAGGGAAATGGATTGTGAAAATTATGGAGTATGATGTGGAGATTAAACCTACTAAGCTTGTAAAAGGACAGGTCTTGGAAAAACTATTGGCTGATTCAAATTGTGAAGCCCTTGGTCTTCATTTGATGGCAGAACAACCAATATAGGAAGAGTTGCAAACATGAAAAGATAAAGAAAAAATCATGGATAAGTATGTAGAATCAGAATGGTATGCTGATATAGTTCATTTTTTTATTGCATTTGCAATGTCCTATGCATTTGGACAAGAAGGAAACTAGATCACTAAAATTGAATGCCACCAAATATTGTTTAGTAAATCAATAGTTACATTGGAAAGATCCAGGAGGAGTATTGCTTAGGTGTTTGGAGAAGCCTAAAATTGAAGAAGTTATTTCAGAATTACATGAGGGAGCTTGTGGAGGTCACAAATATTGGAAAACCACTGCTTATAAAATTGTAAGTTCTGGATACTACTGTCCTTCTTTGTTTTCTGATGTCTATCAGTAGGTCGGGGATTGTATTCAATGTCAAAATTTCCCTGGAAAACAAAAACTTGTAACTCTACCTGTGAAGCTCATTGTGGTAAATTCTCCTTTCTAGCAGTGTGGTTTGTATTTTATATGTGAAATCAATCCTGCTTCTTCTGGGAAACAAAAATGGATACTTACATCCACTAATTTTTTCACAAAATGGGTGGAATCCATTCCTACAAGGAATGCAGCTGATAAGGTATTCATCGATTTCATTCAAGAAAATATTTTGAGTAGATTCGGTTGTCCTAAGAAACTGTTGAATGATAACTTTAAGGCTTTCAAGTCTAAATCCATGGTTAATTTTTGTAAACAAAATGGAATTGTTTTGAAGCATCCTACACCCTATTACCCTCGGGGGAATGGATTGGAAGAATCGACTAATAAGAATATCATTCAAAGCATTAGAAAATTGTTAAGTCAGAACAAGAGATCTTGGGATTCAATGTTGAAGTATGCACTCTGGACAGATAGAATAACCAACAAGAAAGCAATTGGTTCATTTCCTTTTCATTTAGTGTATGGAACTGATGTTGTTTTTCCAATCCAATTAGGTATTCCAGTAATCAAATTTTTCCAGGATAGTCAGGAAGAGCCTAATGACATTCAAAGAAGAATTTTCTCATTGATTGAATTGCAGCAGGAACATGAATCTCTAGATGAAAAAGCTCAAATTTACAGGAAAAAGATCAAGGAAATATTTGATAGGAAGGTAAAGGAAGATAATTTTTCTTGTGGAGATATGGTACTTAGATGGGATGCCAGAAAAGAGCAAAAGGATAAGCATGGAAAATTTGACAATTTGTGGCTGGGTCCTTTTATAAATTCAAAACTTTTGGAAAATAATACCTTCATATTGCAGACTATGGAAGGTGAAGAATTGTCCAATCCAGTGAATGGACGATTCCTCAAACATTTTTACAGTTACTAAAGGTGAAAGAGTTGTCATTCATTGTATATACCTGTGTGAGATAAGTTGAATAAAGACTCCAATTGCCCAATGGAAGTTTTACAGAATAGCAGGAATTTTTAGTTGAGATGGCAGAAGGCACTGGTCTACAGGTTCTTGAAACCTCACAAGGAGGCTTTCATCCCGCAGCAAGAACCAGATGTTAAGACTGAATATTGTTCCTAGTTTATGTGTGTTGTTTTTTGAAAAAAAATTGTTTCCTATTACTTTTCATTTTTGGGTTTGTTTTAAAAGTTTAATAATGTTAAATGCATTTTGTTTGGTTTTATAGGTTATAGTTGCTTTAATTTATTTTATTTCATTTTTAAGTTTTCTTTGTGGCTTATTAGGTGTTATATATCTTTTGAAGTCTGAAAACTCTTATATTAAAATTTATTCCAAGATTTATATTTAAAATCTAGTCCTCATTTTTTAGCCCTTTGTCAAAAAATGTTCATGATGAGATTCCTGTAGCGCAAAATCCAGAGTCAATGCAATAAAGCGCTACATGAATCCTAAATCATTGAAAAAAGTGGTAGATTATTGTGGTTGTTGTAGTTGAAAATAGTTGAAGATAATGGAAGTTTTTTCAGCCACCCGTTGAAGACATCATGACACATGTTCATAACCCAAGTTCACAATCATGATAGATGTATGAAGAGGTGTAAAGATCATTGAGAAAATCGTGGTCTTAACTATCACGATTTAGTTGTGTAAAGGTCGTTGGGAAAATCATGGTCTTGACTGTCACGATTTAATTTTGGTTATGACTTTTACTGTTACAGAGAAGGAGGTTGAAAATATTTGAAGCTTCCTAAAGGAGTATACAAGCCAGGTTATAGTGCAGATATGAAGAAAAGTAGAAAGATTAACATATTTGAACCTACTGATACGAGTTGGGCCAATGGTTTTCTAGAATGTACAACATTATTTAAAAGGGCAAGCTGGTTCAGTTTCTTTGAAAGGATAACTGGTTTCAATCTGGAGGTTTCATATCATTTTCCCCAAAATTTCATTAAAGATACTGTAACCTTCGATAATCTTAAGTTCAAGTTAACAGAGGAACTAATAGCTGAAGCTACTGGTGTATTAAGAGATGGAGAATTATGGTTAAAAAATATCCCTTTCACTTTTGACCCAAAAGATTTCTTGCTACCGGAGAATGAAACCCTAGAATGGGGAAAGGGGGTTAATTTGGAGAAGTTCAAACCTGAATGGAAGGAAGATATTGGGATTGTTTAGAGTTATGTTACATGCGAAGGGAGGTTTTCATTAGTTTTTAAATACCATATTAGATTTTTTACAACATCTGAACCAACAGTCAAAAATGAATTTTCCTTTTTTCCTCTTAAAGAGTCTCCAAAAGATGTCTAACGGAATTAAGGGACATATTGACCATACACACCAGTCGATTTTTCACCATGGATTGATAAAATTAATTATTTGTACAGTATTGCAGAGGAAGAACAGGAGTTGGGACCATTTCCTATTCTGGTCAGGCTTTACTAATGAACAAGAGGACCAAGTAAATAAAAGCCTCACGAATAAGCAATTTGGTTTTGTTAAGAGGTTTAAGAAAGAGTTAATTGATGATCTGGTGCAGGATAATGTTCAGGAGAATAGTTCAGGTTAGGGATTCAAAGAACTTGTGGATGAAAATGGAAGAGAAACATTGGATGGTGACCATGAGCAAGTTTTGGAGAATCAGGAAAGGGAAAAGATAGTTGTTTCAAATCATGAGGAAGATATGGGTTCAATAGAGAAAAAAAAAGGTTCCATATGCGTATAGAAAAGATCAACACAAATTCCTGTTGTAGCTGAATTGAAGGGTGATAGTTTGAAAATCTCAAATGTAAAGCTTCAGAGGAAATCATTTGTGCAGTTGGAAGAAACAAAATGGAGGTCGAAAAACAGGGCTAAAAACAAACTTAGGTTAAATATGAAGAGGATCTTAAACCCTAAATTGAAGAAAGAAAATACTACAGTGATCGAAGATTCTTCAACTGAAGAAGATATGGACAACGAAAAATATTTAATGCCTCAACAAGTATACATTGGGGAAGAGCATTCAGTTTCATTAGAACCAATTCAAGGAGGACATAAAGCTTCAGAAAGGCCAACTACTTTCAGTATTGAACAAGGTATGTCTTCAAAAGTTCCTTTTGTACAAGAAACAGTGAAAGATAGGCAAGAAGATAACCTAATTTTTAAGAAGTTTGACATCCCATGGTTGTCAAATAAAGGTTCTACATTACAGAGAAAAGGGCACATAGACTTAGAAATTGAGAACCTTAAGAAAACTTTGGAACAACACAAATCTCATATTTTTTTTCTAAATGAGATTAATGATAGATTGGTAATGACAAATAGGAGACTAAGAGAATGTTTGGATGATATTAATACAGACTATCAAGAGATGATAGCTGTGTCCAAAGAGGCGTTGAAGAGGAAAAGGGAGTTTCAAAGTCAGGCTGAAGGTTTAAACTAGAAAATTCAAAATCTAAGCTAGTAGAATGAAGTGTAATTAAAGAGAATTAGAAGTCTGGAGATAGAGAAAGAGCAAAGTAAGAAGCAATCTCATGCATTGGAGGGGATTTCTATGTTGGCAAAAGCTGCTAAGAATTTATGAATGCTTTCTAGTGTCCAGGTGTCAAGTAGTTTAGTTTGTTATTGTTAATAGTTTTGTTATTTTTTAAAATACAACTACTTTTGTAACTATTTTGAATTCAAACCTAAAGGTTAGTTATGATAGTTATGAAACTACTTTAGTTGGAAAAGGATAAAAGTAGGAAAGAAAATGGAAGTAGAGTTTGAATTTTGTTCAAGAAGGGGATTTAGAGATGGATGTATGTCAAGCTAAGACTCATGACTCTCATGTAAGTTTGAAGATTGATACTGATATATAAATACTTATAAGCCATTTTACCTTCCTTGTTGGTTTTGTTTATGGTCTGTTTGGCCACTCAATGTATAACTTCATTTCTTGATTAATGTGTTTATTCATGCAAATGCTTATATGTTTTGGACGAAACCAGTGTTATGTTTATAATCTTCATGGTTTATATTTATATGTATGTGTTTGTTTCCTAGTCCTTCATATTAGTTCATGATTTAGTACTTGTGTTGGCTTATTGATGATTTACCTTCTTGTTGATAAACTTTCAAACCAAAATCATAAAAAAACCAGTTTCATTTTGCTTTTATTTTTGAGATTGTTCTAGCTTGTTCCTATAGTAGTCTAGGAACAATTTCTAGCACAAACACATCCTCTGTATATGTGTGTGTGTGTGTGTGTGTGTATATATATATATGTATATATATGTGTGTGTGTGTGTGTGTACATATATATATATGTGTGTGTATATATATATATATATAGGATTTCTATAGAGCTATATCTTCATTAGCGCGCGTAATAGTGTAGCACGCCAATAAGTCAATGCTCTTACGATTTTGATGCACCTATGCAGCTTTTTGTTAAACACACTATGTTTTATGTTTTGGCACATTGGTTGAGAAACTCTGCTAAAACATCCACCCACCCACCTCTTCTAGAGACCTTCGCTATAAACAAACGAATGGGTGTTTTTTAATGCAAGGTTCACAAAAACCTCCACTGTAAGGTGTTTTCTTTATACCGTTGGTAGCCCAAATTGCACCCAGACTTGCTAAAAGAATAGGCGAACTACTTTGTATCCTTTTATGGTCTTTTTACAAGGAACAAGAATGCACATATTGTTGAATCTATCAACTACCAAAAATAAATAGTCATGTCCTTTCGTATTGGATGATAACCCACCCACAAAATCCATGGAAATACTTTCCCAAGGTTAAGTAGACCTTGCTTTTCCAAGGTCAAGTAGACATGTAAGGAATGGCATAGACCTTGCTTTCGATTATTATCCTTGTCGGTACAACAAACTATGCAACCTCTAATATGTCGTGCTACATCTTCTTGCATTCTAGGCCAATGCACATACCTTTGTAAGTTAGAAACTATCTTCCCAACACCAAAATATCGTACAACTTTGGAGGTGTGGACCTCTTTGATAAGCCGCAATATTTCACCTTTAGGAATCTAGAGCTTATCTAGCTTGTACAGTAACTCATTCTGGAGATGATAGTCAACCATACTGTCACCTCCTTGAAGTACCCATATTTTGTGTATCCCTCTTTGTATGCATCATGGGTAAAGGGTTACATGTGCACATAATTTATGAAAGATGTAATATTGGAAGTGGGTGGCTTTTAAAGAACATCTGTCAACTTATTAGTGCCTCCTTTCTTATACTTGATAACTAGATGAAACTATTGAAAAAATACCATCCACGTGTAATGTTTGGTTTGGTGTAGCTTACTTTGGACCTGCAAATACTACAGTGGTTAGTGATCTATCTAGATAATGGTTTCCTTTCCCATTATATAGTGCTTCCACTCCTTAACAACTTTCCAACCAAGGCATAGAGTTCCCTATCATAGGTAGGATAGTTTAGGACCCCCCCATGGAACATTGAAAATGATAGCATATCGACTTACCTCCTCGCATTAAAACTACTCCCATGGCATACGCCCTTGCATCTATCTCCACTTAGAAAGGATTATGCAAGTTAGGAAATGCAAGAATTGGTGTTTGACTAATCTTTATATTTTTATTGGTTATTTCCCCACTAAAAATTATTTATGGTGCGGACTGGTGCAACTATCATTGAAAAGGAAGCAATAAACTTTCTTAGGTATTGTGCTACCCCAACAAAGCTCCTAACTCTAGTGACATTAGTAGGTACTACACATTTTATAATGGCCTCCATATTTGTGGGATTTATCTCGAGTTCCCCTCCACCAATCACATACCCAAACTACACTAGTGACTACTGAATAAACTTACATTTATTGAGATTAGTCAACAATTGATTCTTTTTCAAAGTTTCTAACACTTGCATGAGATGTGAAATGTTCTCCTCCTAGGTAGAGCTATAAACCAATATATCATCTAGATGCACTATAATGAATGAATCTAAACATCATTCATCAATATCATAAATGTAGCTAATGCATTACATAAACCAAAAGGCTTGATCAACCATTCATATTAACCTTTCCTTGTCTTAAAGGAAGCCTCGAGTTGTCGTGTTCTTTGACACATATCTCGTGGTATCCTGATTTTAGATCCAACTTGGTTAAGTACTTAGCATTATGCAATTGGGATAACAAATCGTCAATATTGGGCATAGGGTACCGAATCTTAAGTGTAATCTTGTTCAAGGCTCTATATTCGATAAACATATGCCAAGTCCCATCCTTGTTGGGTACGATGATGATAAGTGACTTGCAAGGTGAGGTTCTTCGTCGAATCACCCCCTACTCTAGAAACTACTTCTTCACTTCATATATTTCTAGAATAATATGTCGATACAGCCCTATATTTGGTAAGGTAGAGTTAGGAAACAATTTTATCTCATGTTCTACTTCCCTCTTAGGTGGTGTAACACCCTTGGCTTGAACCTGTAGTCTAATGATTTATTATATATAAATTGACTATGAATGCCTAAAAGTATGAACATGTTGTATTTTGTAATTATTAATATTAAAATACACAATTGAATCTGATGAAGTGGTACATTGAAAAGATCGAGGACCCATGTATTCACCAGAGGTTGAAAAGGGGATTAGAGGTATCTTAGTTGGGAAACTATGTTAGGACCTTGTTTAATCCTTAAATCCCTAAAATTACCCTTAAGTTATGATTTGAACCTAATCCCTTTTGATTAACTTAAACATGTTTTAAATAATAATTATTATTTAAGGTCGATTAAGTATCAAATAGGGAAAAGGTAAATCTGTTGTGCCAAGTGCCCTAGGGAAGGAATGCAAGGAAAAGGTGGTCGTTTGTTATGTCATGGAGATCTCATTACATACAAAGGAGGAATAATTGGTTCTATTCTAGGAGAAAAGAGAATAATTGGTTTGGTCCCGAGGAGAGAGACGAACTGACCCATGTCCAAAGGAAGAGTTTGAACAAATAGGGAATTTATGATTGGTGGAAGAAATAGATTACATATTATGAACCTGTAAATCTCATTGGGAAACATTCTCTATTGAAATTGTGTCCATTTTCTCTTTAGTCATTCTAGTGAAATGAAAAATGGTGTAGGAAACTAACATAGTGGAATTATTAGCATAGAGAACAATGATCAGTATCACTATTGTGCTATAAGTAGAAGGAATCTAGGAAGGTGAAATGCATTATTTGGCACGAAATTGGTTGTAGACCAAATTTCTTGATTGTCAAATGTTAAACCATTAAACAAAACTATGGGGATGGTGAGAAAAATGACTCGTGAATGCCTGGGTCTTAGCTCGAGGGCGGTGTTTTGTTGAGAGAACGTGAGAGAAATTTCCTACGATTGGGTGGAGAGTTCCTCACATGCAGTCAATTTCCTAATTCAATTGTTATCATATAAGTTTAATTGCTGGTAAATATGTTGTTATTATGCAATGATAATTCATGCTTGGAATCAAGTTTATGGTTTCCTATTCAATTTCCATGTATGGAATGTACATAATAAAATTATATTTATTATGTTGAATTCATGATGTTACAGAAGTATAGTTATAGAGAGGTAAATGGTTAAGATAATAAGACTAATCTCACAATTATATGTTCCTTTATTTGTTGAGCATAAGTTTGTAATTGTAGTTACAAAACTGGAAAAAACAATATCTTCCCCTAACTTATGTTATTTAGACAAGATCAATGTTGGTTATGAAGATTTATTAAGGAAATTACAATTCTACCTATGCAGCACAATATTTATTAGTAGAATCAATGCTCTGTTCAAAAGCTAAATGGGATAATTATTAAGTCAATGTTCTATTTGGGAGATATTGAGTTGTTGTAGGCAATGTTAAATGGTTTATGGTTGTAGAATTCCATTGGTTTCTCAGCTCTGATAGACTAATTAAAGGGGTATAATTCCTTATATCTTTATTAGTGCTTGCATATCCATTGAGGAATATGGATTGAAATTCACATATTTTTCATGCTCTCTGTTTTGAATTCAATTTGTTTAAGAAGTTAAATGAGTCCATTTTTTTGGGTTCTCATAATCATGTTAAATTGCATGAAATAGGAACAAGTATAATATCATTATAATTAGCGTAAAGTTCTTGCTTCCTTGATTGTTAAACACTGGAATGAAAATGTTGTTGTTTGAGAAGACATAACTATATAGTTGAATTTATGCAGTTTAACCTTGTCAGTCATGTTGGTTCTGAAAATTGTTTCGTTAATTAACTTAAAGACAATTGGATCCACTCCTTTATAGAAAATAAATTCTGGTTGGAGAAAAGACTATTACAGATTCGAAATAAATATAGCTTGTAGACGAGTCTATTTGGACAAACATCCAGGCCTGAGTTGAAGCAGAAAACTTGTTAATTTTCAGTTTAAATACTTCCTTAGTTTTTTTCCTAAAAATGAATTATACCTTAACAAGGTTAACAAGGCTTCAATGCCGAAGTACATGTGTTGATGTTAGAATTGACGTGCTATTGGTGAATGGATCATCATTCTGGTGTTCATGTTGCAGTGTCGACATTGGAATTCGAGATTGCCTTGTCGACCTAGGGTTCCATTCTGATTCCTGACTTCAAACTTCTTATTCGGAGGATGATAATGCCCAATGCTTGTGAATTACTAGAGTTCTGATGCCAAGGTGGCGACGCAGATGTCAACATCGAAAAGGTCATTGTTAATTTTGTTCATCTAGTGCCGAATTCCAAAGTCTAACGAGTTGAATTATGATGTTTGAATTTCTGACATTGGTTAATTTGGGATTCATATGTTGGATCGGGCGTTTCAGGGTTGTTCCATTAGAAACCCGTTATGGGGTGCCAATTTATAACTTTCAATGTCGAAAATATCAGGAACGCACGGTCAAGTCACTAAGGCGGTACTGATCAATTGAGACTATTATAACGGATAATTAACTAACTGATCCAACTTTGAAATGTCAGAGCAGTTATGAAGTATGTGGTTAATCATGTCATATTAAATTAATTAAGCATGTTTAATTTTTCTTATGCAAATCTATGAAATAATTAACTAAACTTTCACTATTGGAGAGTGGAATGATGCTCTCTGGTTTAAATTTTAATTGCTAAAAAAAAATAGCACGTGCATATGCTACCTTGTTAAAAAGGGGTATGATCATCAGAGTGTAGTGTAACATGTGGGTGCGTTACATGTTGTATCCCTTTAGGATCTTAGTCGAACAATCCTATGTATTCCTATAGAAATTCTTCCAGCTAATTTTTTTACTCTTTGGTACACCCATATAGGGATGCATTTACTCTTATGGATTCATCACCTGACTCATTCTCTCCTAAGAAAAAACCAACATATCTCTTACTTGCGTTAATAAACATTTTGACCTGGTTAGAAATTACTTATGATATATTTTATTTACTTTTATATGCATTTAGGATGAATGACTTCCCATCCTTGATTAGTAGGTATTATTTTTCCCTCCTCATGAATATTGTATCCCACATATACCAATAGGGGTATACAAACACAATACTGCACATGTCAAGGGGTACTACATCTAAATCTACTTCATTAATATTCACTTACAACAAAATTGATCTTGCATTGTTTCATGACCTTGATATTTGTATCATTGTTTACCCATCCCAATGGGTAAGAACTAGGATGATCATGAACCTCCAACCCAATCTTGTTGACCAAACCGACTACTATGAAATTGGTCTATGTATGAAATTGGTCTATGAACCAAAATAAAATAGAGAATCTACATTGGTCTTCTTGATATGGATCTTAATATGGAAAAGTTTTTTCATATCCTTCTCTTCCTTGTGATGAAGGATACTCAAATTCACATCTTTCTGCACTAAAGTGTAGACAATTTTCTCATCCACATTCGAGCTACTCTCTACTCGTTGTCTTGAATCCATGAATCTAAGGTTATTCTTCTTGGTAATATCAATTTTTTAGTTCTTGGGGTTCAACTCTGGATTTAATTTCAAACACTTTTCTTCATTGTGACCATCGACGTTACAATGATTACAGTGGCTTTTTAGATCATTGCACTGATGTGATATGGGTGTAGTCTTCTTATCTTTTCCTTTCCACAACTTCTTCTCCTACTTGGAAGTGTATTGGTTCTCTTTATTTTTGGAACCACTTGGATGTCCTTTGTACCCTGAATTCACTTCTTGGGAAGGATAGTTCACATGATGAACTAGTTGTTTGAAGAACTCCATTTTTCCTATAAAAGGAATCCATGAAAGTGCATTTCATAAGAGAAATTAAGAGCAAATTTATGCTGCTTCCAATTCGAATTCCTTGGAGTCAAAATCAAATTGTGAAGCTTTGAATGCATTGGGGTAGATATGAGTATGCATGTTATTATATCTATGCGGGTTTCAAAGGATTTTATGCATAATGTAGTGTAGGTTACCTTTTGTGAGCCCACACGGATGGATTGAAGTTTGAATTTTCATTCATTACTTAATTTCACACGTTGATTTTTTATGAAGAAGAAGCTTTGTGAGCCACATGTTGTGGTTCTATGATGTCCTTTTGTAAAAAAACATTGAAATGTCATAATTATGTGGAATTCCAGTGATAATGTACTCATTATACACCTCCTTTCCTAAACTCCTTGAATGTCTAGATTTTATTATAGTACCACATATTGTACATTCATATTTACCCTTTGTTTGAGGATCTACAAGTCAAAGAATGATGTCATTAGATTACCAAAATGTTAAAAAATTGTGTGAAGCAATAGAGGTTAAATAGATTTAAATTTCACTTTACATATTACAAAATTGTGTTAGCCACAAGGGATCATGAATTGTCCATGTAAGTAATCTGTGGAATTGAAATTTTTTTTACCTATTGGTTTGGATATGTCATACATATTGATCTTGGCCCAAAATTTTTAAATTTGATTAGTTATAGGATCAATATATACATCCATATCACTAACTTGGTACTTACCTAGTTATTTGAAAACACAAATAATCAAGTCCTTATACATGCAAAATATTATTTGAGTTCGCAAGATACTTACAAAATACCAAACACCTAGAGTATCCACTCACACGAAAAGATCACAAATTAACACGGCAATGTTTTCACATTGTTTAAAACCTCAAAAGGGAAACACTCCATGGCCCTAGGAAAATAGCTGCTTCAGGTAGTTCATTATGCAAAATAAATAAAGTGAAAAATGAGCTTCTCATAATCGATCAACTAGCCAATGCCCTCCATGCTCTTAAAATAGATATCATATACTAATCGGGTGTTAATCCATGGATCAAAGGTAGTTATGATCTAAGAGAATATGAACTATCAGATCACTCTATGTTTACAACATATCGTGACCGTCAAATTATATATTTACAAATGCATACTAAAGAAACACATTTTTCCTAACGAATAAATTATAAAAAGTTGTTATTAACTAACCCCTAAGTGTCTAAATATCCTAGCACCCCCCCTTAAGGACAAATTGGGATAGGATTGAAGCATTTACAAAAGTGGCACTATTAGGAGAAGGAAGGAGGCATTAGATCCTATCCCCCCTTAATGATAAGTTCTTGAACTACTAACATAGATTAAAGTTTAGAAAAAAATGCTTCTATAAGAGAGTTTGTGAAGATGTCTGCAACTTGATCATTTGTAGGGAAGAAGAGCACTTCAAGAATGCAATCATGAACAAGAATTCTGATGAAGTGCATATGTATCTCAATGTGTTTTTTGTGTTGATGTTGAACTGGATCTTTGGTGATATTTATTCCATTTTGATTACTGCACCAACGTGGAGTGGGTTGTTGCTTCTTGAATCCAAACTCTAAAAGGATCTATCAAAGCCATAAATCTTCCTGACTAACATTAACTGTGGCTCGATATTCTGCTTCTGCTAAACAAAGAGTAAGAGATTGTTGTTTCTTACAAGCCCAAGTTGCAGATCCATATCCCACAGTGAAAAAATAACCTGCAGTGGAATTTCGATCACCAGGATCGATGGGCCAATCTGAATCACTGGACCCAATCAACAAAGGATTCCCCCATGTATTTTAATGAATCCCAAACTAAATTGTACCCCAAATATATCAAATTATTCTTTTTGTTGATTTTTAGTTACTTTCATGGGGTGTTTTCGTATAACAGGCAACATGACCAGCAACAAAAGAAAGATTAGGATAGGTATGAGTCAAGTGTAAGAGACTACCAACAAACTGAAGATACAAGGTAGCATCTAATTCAGGTGAAGTGCAAGTGGCAGAAAGTTTGAATTCATACTAGAATGGAGAAGTGACTAGTTTACAATATTCCATATGAAAGTGTTGAAGAAGGTCACAAGCATACTTAGACTGAGAAAGAAAGATTCATTCTTTGGTTTGTAAGACTTGGAGACCAAGAAAATAATGCAAATGTCATAAGTCTATCATTTCATATTTTTTCTTAAGACTGGATTTCACATGATTTAAGAGCTTAGGGTCACTACTAGTAAGAATAAGATCATTAACATAAAGAAAAAGGATGATGACATTGTTTCCTACTTTCTTTGTATAGACATTGGGGTCAGAATGGCATATTGGAAAACCAATGTCAAGGAGAAAGATATCCATTTTGGCATACCAAGCTTGAGGAGGTTTCTTAAGGTCATATAAGGATTTATTAAGGATACATACAAGGCAATATTTATTATGAACATATCTAGGAGGTTGTTCCATGTAAAATTACTCCTTTGGATCACCATGTAAGAATGCAGACTTGACATCCATTTAATGGACCTCCCATTTATGTAAGGGTGCAAGGGAAAGAACAAGGTGTATGGAGTTCATTTTTGTGACATGAGAAAATGTTTGATTGTATTCAATTCCTTCAAATTGGGAAAAACATTTGGAAACTAACAATTCCTTAAGTATTTCAATACTCCCATTTGAATCATACTTAGTTCTGTAAACCCATTTACATATATTAAGTTTTCTTCCAAGAGTTACAATATCTCAAGTAGCATTCACCATTAAAGAATGATATTCTCCATCCATGGCTGCATTCCAATCTGGATTCCCTGAAGCTTCTGCAAAAGTCTTTGGATCATGATTCTCTGAGACTTCGGCCAATATAGATTCACTAAGTGGGTGAATAAATCCATAGGCTTGCATAATCTAGTTCTTATCCCTTTTTTTAATTAAATGTAGATGATGGAAAGGATATAATCATGAATTTCTTATCCTAATGTTTGTATGGAGATAAATGGTCAGGTGGATGGCTTGTGTGTGTGTGTCCATGTGTGTATTCCTTGGGTAATAAATCATTAATAATTAATTATTATTAATTAATAATAATAATTAAAACATAAATAAATAATCATGATTTGTATTCATAAATAAGAATGGAAATCACATTCCTTGGATGGATACATCACATTACATAGATATGCTCTTAAATCGTTTAAACATAGCAAATTAAATAGATCCCTAAAACACCAAAGCAAATTGATTTACAATGAGTCAATATTTGAACGAATCCTAAATATTACCTTTATTTTATTTACCTCAATCAATACCACTAGTGATGTATCTACAACTACCATATGTCAAGCAACTACAGTCACCAAAGGACCTTGATCCGTGTCCAAATCAAAACTCTCATATTCATATGCTCTTTTCATTATTCCCGACGAATTATTACCACAACCCCTAAAGGAGAGGAATTTGATGGTTGTACAATCTCTGTTGTTTGTTTTATATCATCTTTCTCTATTTTGGATTATTTTTTATTGACCTTCTCATCCTTAGTGATGGAAAACATTCCAAACTCTCCTCTTCATCATCCTTTGGAGAGAAAGGATCATATGTCTGCCAACTTTTAGATTTAAAGAATTGTCCCTTTTTCTTTTTAGGATTTATTCTTAGTTGCGGACAAGTTTCCTTAAGGTGTCATGTTTGATCACAATTCCAACACCTAAAGGTTGTATTTCATAATCCAAAATCTATATGAATAATTTGTAATTTATTTGTCCAACAAAATTTTGTCTAACAAACCCCATTAAAGATGGGTTTTAGAATTGTTAATCATAAGTTTTTAAACCTATTTTGTCCTTTCACATTTCCATCGGACTAAATGCATTTACAAATATATTTAACTTGTTGACTTACCTCAAAGGGAGGGGATTTGTACCTTGAAAAAGTAAAACATTTATTTCTAGCCACACAACCTAGAAAACAACAAATAGTGGAGCCCTATTTCAACAATGTATCTTTACCAATCCTTACCCCTTGGACCAATCCTTACCCACCTAGGAAGGAAATAGAAGAAAAATGAAGCTCTTTAACATAGATGAATTGTACCAACAAATGATTAATGGCTTCTCCTTCATTGTTTTACACAAAAAACATAAGATGGAATCATTCCAAGTCCTCCATTACAAAACATGTCATTTGATAGCCAATGGAAGCCACATACAGTCTCAATTTTTTTTGTGGTGTGTGTACCTTCTAAATATTATTTCACCATGAGAAACCACCACCATACTCCTCAAAAAACATAGTCGTGTATCCAAGTTAGCACAATAATGTCCATAGGATAAAACTTTGGACCAAACAAAGTATTTTGTGTCTTCCTTCAGTGTAATTCAATTGTGTATTATTCCCTAAACATAAGTAATGCAATTATTTGCATCCAAACCATCTAAACTGATAATTTTTCCCTCTTCCACCCCTACCATAGATATGTAGAAAAGGACATCATGATAGGAGTAGATTCATTGCATATGGAGTGATGTTATCAATGTTCGAAGAAGATGTGGTTACCAACACAACCCAACATGAATTAATACCTATCTTGTACCTGGTCACCTAATTAAGTTGTAATCAACATTATTACATGGAATTTATGGGCATGTTGTAGGTACAACGGATCCCATTTTATTTTGACACGAGAGCCCAATCACAAATATGAAGGTAACTTGGTAGGATCTTTCATGACCTTGTAGGCTTCTATTACATTTTTTTTATTGACTCATGGGATACCCTAACTTAACCAAATTTCAAAGAAAATTCATGCTTGATTTGTTTGTTTTAAGATGTGGAAAGACTCTTTGTTTTGAGATTTTTGGCTGTCTCGCAGCCCGCATCCCGCAACTCGCAAGTTGCGGAGTGCGGGATCTTTTAGTTGAATATTTTGATTTTTGCTTCCTGCAACCTACATCCTGCAAATGTGGAATGCAGGATGTGGAAGGTTTTTTAGAGATGCTTTCATCAATTCGTAATCCCCATCCCACATTTTGCGGGATGTGCGTTGCAAAATTATCATTTATTAATCGTTTATTTTTTGTGTGTCCACAACCCGCATCCCTCCAAATGCAGAATGTAGGGTGCAGAGCTGATTGAATAAAGTTTTCACTATTTTGCAATTTCGCATTTTGCATCCCGCATTTGGTGGGATGCGGGTTGCGGAATGACTAATAAAATTTTTGAATTTCATGTTTGGCTCCCACATCCCGTAAAGCTTGATCCTGACTGTTCTTTTCTCCCTAATCCTACGGTCTGTATTATTACCCATGAATTATAAATATGGTGGTATTATTTATGATTTTTCACTGTTTTACCATTGTAATTTGCTCTCCCGCGTGAATTTACATCCAGATTTTACCAAGCAATTTCGACATTGTTCACTACAGTTTCAGGTTGGTTATCTAGTCATTTTCTCACAATTTGAATTGCTTACTGTGCTTCCTATATAATTCAATTTAATTACTGGTACCAGCATTCAAATAGGATATGGAGACATCCAAAACACCCTGAATTACCAGGATAAAAAGCCTCCACAAAGAAATGTTTACCAAAGACCCCAATTTTGGTGTCTTCTCTAATACCAGTGGGAAAGTGTTTGAAACCTACCAGTTGGATTGGTACCGATTTTATTCCATATTTGATAATAATGAACTTTCAAATTTCCAAAGCAATCAATTTGTTTATGAGAGAATTAGGGACTTTGGCCTTCATATGATTGCTGCTAGACCAGCCATCCTCCCTTATAATGATGCATTTAGATGGATTATAGACCACACTAACCTGAAAGATCGTTCCTTTAACACCAATATTGGAACGCAATTGGCCAATTTCCGCTCTGAAACCTTTGTGAGAATTTACGTCCTTAAACCTTTCACGCAGCTCCTCAATGTATACTTTATTAATGCTGCTAAGTCTAGGTTCAATTTCGACCAAATGCTCAAATCCTGGATGGATGAACCATGCAAGTTCTCCCAAAGGAAAGACAACCTTTACCCCATTGAATGGTTCAAGGAACCTTATTCCTTGCTTATAGCAATGTTATGCAAGATTTATGGTCTCCCCAACTATTCTTTCTTCAAGAAAGAATGCCCCCCCATTGCTCACCACATCATAACTACAGGTGAATCCTTCCCTTGGGATTCAATCCTCTCACTTGAACTTAAAAATTCCATACACGAGTTCTAGAAAGCTACTGCAAGAAAGAATCCCAACTTTTATATTTCTGCTTTCATTATGGATATATTTTGTGCTGAATTCCACTACTCCAATATGGGATGTGTTAGTGCCAGAAATTGTTCTTAGACTACTAAAGAACAAGCCAACACAATCTCACAAAATAAAACTAAGTAAAACAGGTTTTTAGGGTTTTGGTTTTGCAATTTGTTAACAAGACGGTAAAAACTCGTAAGGCTAAGACAAAGACTAAATCATGCAACAATGAAAGACTAAGATGTATAGTATATGAAACATAAACCAGAACAACATATGCACAATACTAAGTTTCATCCACAGTTCACAAGCACTCTATGAGAAATAACCTTAACAAGAAATGAATTTGTTAACTGAGTGATCACACCAATCATAAATGAAACCAACAGATAGGATAAAATGGGCTTATAGTTTGCATTTATATCATAATCAGTAATCCAAATTACATAAGAGTTTCTGAACTTATATCTGTATATAGTAGCTTGAAAGCCTCCCCTTGTACAAAAATTTGAACCCTTGTTCATTCTAATGTGTTTCTTTTATCTTGGTTACATCCAAAAAACAGTTATCTAACTGTATAACTACCTTCTAGGTTAGACTATCGAATCAAAAGTAAAAGTTTTCCAAAATAAACTAATATCTTACAAAAGTTAACTAATAACACATGTCACCAATAACCTTTTACAAATCTTTAACAGCTTCTGCCAAAATGGCTATTCCTTCCAAAGCTTGAGTCTTTCTTCTAGTCCTTTGCTGCTCAGCTTCTAGGTCTTCGACTCTTTTTTATAATTCTTGATTTTGCTGAGTTACTTCTTGGATAGTCTGCTTCAGCTCTACACATAAGCTTTATGTCTGCCTTTTCCTTTTCAATTCTTCCTTAGAAACTACAATTAAGTCTTGGTAATGGCTGTTAATCTCCTCTAGACATTCTCTTAATCTTCTGTTGGCCACTACTAATCCTTCATTTGTTTCATGCAAAAATTCTATCTGATACTTGTACTGCTTGATACTTATTCGAAGGTTTTCATTTTCAAAATCTATACCTTTTCCTTCTGAAACTGAAGATAGTCCTTCTGGCATCCAAGGGATTTTTAATTTCTTAAAAATTTCCTTATCATCCTCTTGTTGTTTCTCTGTCACTGCTACTAGAACCCTTGGAGACTCATCACCTTCAAAATTACACTGGGTTGATGGCTCTGCAATCTTTTCCTCATCTGTACATAATGTTGTCATCACTAACTGATGTTTCATAAAATCATCCTGCTGATGGCTAAAATTTTCTTTCCTTTGAACATCTTCTAACCGCTATGAGATTTTAATCTCTGCTGAGGATGAATTAACCTTCAAAGAAGTCTGTTTCTTACCCTTTACCTTTCTAACATTCAGGCTTTCATCCTCTTCTAAATCTTCTTGGGAAGAAGAGTCTTCTAATATTGTGATTTTCTCCTGAGCTAGCTTAGTATTTAAAATCTTTTTCATGTTCAACCTTAATTTGTTCTTAGGTCTGGTTTTAGGTCTCCAGCCTACTCCTATTTCTCCCAACATGTTTAAGGTTTTACCTTGATGCTTAATAGTTGCAAGCTGGACCACTTTTCTTTTGAATCCTTGTAAAACCAGCTTTTCTTCAAACCCTTCTTTTGAAATCTGTGCATTGTCAACCTTTGTTTTATCAAGCAATGGGCTTTCCTTTATTTCTTCATGTACTTTTGTATGAATCTGTTCTTGTTCTAAAAGTAATTCACCTACTCCCTGGTTTGCATCTTCATTAAGGGTATTTTCTACATCATCTAAATTATGCCTTTGAACTTTCAATAATTCATCTTCATCAATTTTCTTTTGGTGTTTACTTTTAGGCTCTTCAACCTTCTGTGTCGAAGACCTCTCTTGTGTAGTATTTTCTTCCACTTCAGTAATCACTTCTTTCTTCAATTTTTTAACAAGACTATGAGATTTCGTCACCTGTCTTCCTTTTTATTGGTCTTCCATTTCGCTTTGAAAACCAGACCAAAACAAAAAATAGTCCCAAGTATTTTATTTCTTCTGGAGCACAGTACTGATTATCAATTTTATCAATCCATGATGAAAGATGGATTTCTTAGAGTGATCCTGATGCTCCCTTACTCTACTAGACATTTTCTACAAACTTTTAAGGAAAAAGAAAGGGAGATTCATCTTTGATTCATGACTTAGATGTTGTAAAAACCTAATATGATATTTAAACACAGAGGCATATCTCCCTTCACAAGTTATATAACTTTGCAGAATCTTGATTGGATCTCTCCATTCTGGTTTAAAATTATGTATATGTACCCCTTTACCCCAATCTGCAACAACATTGGGCAGCAGGTAATTCTCTAAATTAAAAGCAAAAGGCACCTTCTTGAACCAAAACTCACCTTCATCAGCAATGCATGTAGCCTCTGCTATTAATCCTCTAGTCAATTCAATTTTTAAGGTATTAAATGAGACAGTGTCTTTCTCTAAACCCTGAGCAAATTCATAAGAAACCTCTATATGATGGCCATCAATTTTCTCAAAATATTGCAACCAGCCTGCTTCTGAAAACAACCTTGCACACTGAGGGAAAGTTTTAGCCCAAGACATGTCTAAAGGCTCAACCCTATTCATATTCCCACTTCTCTTCATTCTAGGTAATAAACCTTAATTGTTTCTCCTTCATAAAATGGATCAAACTACTTTGAAAGTATGAGTTTTTTATAGTAAATCAAAATTTGAGCATATTGAAAACCCTAGATATGAACTTTTCCTCAAAATTGATACAAATTTTAGAACAATATCTACTGACAACAATAACTGAGCAACAACCAGGCTCCTGAACTTGATGCAATTCTTAATTAACAGCCCTCACTACTCTTCTGTCACTACAACCCAAATTCAAGCATGATGTCAGCAATCGGTTGCATACTTGTCATAATAATGGTTTTGATTGCTAAAAATTTGGTATCTAGTCTTCCCAGGTGTCCACTGACCTCTATTTCTCTATCTTCAATTGCCACGACTGCACCAACCGATTACCTTGCAAACCCTAAATCTCTAACCGTCTTCATCGTCCAACCATGAACTGCCAGGTATCAATGCAGTCTCTGTGAGCTTTCATACATTCAGGAAATTCGTAATGGACAAAAAATTACTCCTATCGTACACCATCATTATGGTTTAAGGATCTGCATCTCCCACCTTTCAGACAGCTGCAACTCGCTTGAATCATTCTTACCTTAACTCAAACACTTGTCAGAATTATTAGTAAGGCCTAAACATGTATCAATCTCCTTTACAGGTGCGAAAAACTCCTCTCATGTGCAAAATTTGAAATTCACGAGAACAATTATGATTTTTTAAAAGGACACGATTTTCTTGTGGCACTCTTATTCATATTTTTTGATTTTTTGCTACAAGAATATCTGTTTAATAATTTTTTAATCAAAACTCAAAAACAATGAGTTAAATTGTGTAATTAACCTTTGATAAAACCTTATGATATTTCGTTAGGACCTTTCATAAATACATACATCCTATAAGCCCATAAAAACTATGAAATCTACTAAGTAAAGAAAAATTAAAAAGAAAACTTATAAAATCAACTATAAACATAAGCATACTATCAAAATAATTTTAAAAACCAAGCTCAAAATTTTAAAGCAATAAGAAAAATCATGTTTTAAAGATAAGCATATGGTTCAAAAATAGAAAACAAAAATGAGCTATAACATCTGGCTCCTGTTGCGGGATAAAGTCCTCCTTGTGAGGCTTCAAGAACCTGTAGATCAGTGCCTTCTGTGCTGTAACTGAAGCTGTCTGCTATTCTGCAAAATATCCATTGGGCTATGGAGTCTTTATTCAAACCTTCACACAATGGTATATACAATGAAAATCAAATCCTTTTCCCTTAAAAACTATAAAAATGCTTGAGGAATCATCCATTAACTGGATTAGACAACTCCTCACCATCCAAGGTCTGTAATACAAAAGTATTGTTCTCCAGAATCTTTGATACTATGAAAGGACCAAACCATAAATTATCAAACTTACCATGTTTTCCCTTCTGTTCCTTTCTAGCATCCCATCTCAGTACCATATCTCCATTAAAAAAGGTGTTTTCTTTGATCTTTCTATCAAACCTTTCTTTAATTTTCTTTTTGTACAGCTGAGCCTTTCCTTCTACTGATTCATGTTCTTGTTGTAATTCAATTAGTGCATAAATTATCCTTTGAATGTCACTGGGCTCCTGTTGACTGTATTTGAGAAATTTCATCACTGGAATACCAAGTTGAACAGGAAACACCACATTAGTGCCATATACCAGCTGAAAAGGAGAAGTCCCAATTGCCTTTTTAATTGTTATTGTATCAGCCCACAATGCATATTTTAGCATTGAGTCCCATGACCTTTTATTCTGACTCAATAACTTCTTGGTGCTCTGAATGATGCTCTTATTGATTAACTCAGCTAACTCATTTCCCTGAGGGTAATAAGGTGTTGAGTGCTTCAAAACAATCCCATTTTCTTCACAAAATGTCACCATAGCTTTGGACTTTATAGCTTTAGCATTATCAGTCAATAACTTCCTGGGACATCCAAATCCGCTAGGGATATTTTCTTGAATAAAGCTAATTATTACCTTGTCTGTTGCATTTCTTGTGGGGATAGCTTCCACCCATTTAGTGAAGAATTATGTAGCTTTCAATATCCATTTATGCTACCTTGAAGAAGAAGGATTTATCTCCCCTATAAAGTCCAAGCCCCACTACTGAAATAGAGCATTCACTGCAATAGACTTCAAAGGTAAAGACACTAACTTTTGCTTACCGGCAAACTTTTGACATGGGATACAAGCTCTTACCTGCTGGTATACATTAGAGCATAAAGAAGGCCAATAGTATCCAGACCTCGAGACTTTATAAGCGGTTTCCTTCCAATACTTATGTCCCCCACAAGCACCCTCATGTGATTCTGAGATTACCACCTCAATTTCTGGCTTGTCCAAACATCTAAGCAAAATGCCTCCTGGATCATTCCAAAATAGCTGCTATTCTATAAAACAATATTTAGTAGCTTTTAACTTCAATGACCTAGAAGCCTTTTTATCTAGATTTTAAGGACATTTTAAATACAAAAGGAAGTGTACAATGTCTACATACCATGTTTATTCTGCATATTGCTCCATAATATTTTCCTTCTCTTGGTCAGTTTGCAATTCTTCTAGCATAGTTTGCTCTGCCATCAAATGAAGGCCTAAAGCTTGACAATTTGAATCAGCTAACAATTTGGCCAAACCCTGTCCCTTCACTAATTTGGTAGGCTTGATGTCCACGTCATGTTCCATAATCTTAGCAATCCATTTTCCCCTTTTTCCTTCACTATCAAGTTGAGTTAATATGTCCTTAATGGAAACATTAGGAACATAAGCAATGATTTTAGAATGTAAGACATAAATTCTGAAATTTTTTAATGATTTTACTAGTGAATAAGCTTGTTTTTCCAAAGTGTTGTACTTCAACTCTGAGTCTCTGAGGGTCTTGCTAAAAAATGCAATTGGCTGCTCAAGTCCATCATTATTCTTCTATAACAAAATGACTGCTAAAGTATCCTCTGATGAAAAATAAAAAGTCAAAAATTCCTTAGAAAAATCAGGACTTACTAGCATTGGTGCTTCTGTAAGAGCCATCTTAATCTTCTCAAATGAATTCCTAGCCTCTGTAGTCCATTTCACTTCTTGATATTTTTTCAACATGGCTGTTATTTGTTTAATAATTTCAGCAAAATTGGGTATGAACCAATGCAGAAAATTTATTTTTCCAATAAAATATTGCACATCCTTCTTACCTATAGGTAAACTAATCTTCAAAATAGCTTTTACCCTTTTTGGATCTATCCTTATCCCGTCAAATGTCCCAACAACTTACCCTCCTATACAACAAAATGTGACTTTTTTGGATTAAGAGATAGTCCATATTTTCTGCATTTCAAGAAAGTTTGTTTTAAGTGCTTTAAGTGTTCTTCATCAGACTGTGAGAAGACTGTGATGTCATCCAAATAGATCACCGCAAACTTATCCTTCTCTCCAACAAAGGCTATGTCCATAGCCCTTTGAAAGGTAGCTCCATCATTCATTAATCCAAATGGCATTTTGTCATACATGAAAGTACCCCAATGGGTAGTGAAGGCTGTATTTTCTCTGTCATCAGGGTGCACTGAAATTTGGTTATACCCAAAAAATCCATCCACCATTGAAATCCTTTGAGTTCCCACCACTTTTTGTAAAATCTGCTCAATTTTTGGTAATGGGTAATTATCCTTCAATGAGGATCTATTCAGATTACGGAAGTCTACACACAACCTTATTTCTCCATTCTTTATTTTGACAAAAACTAAGTTTTCTACCCATGAAGAATATTGAAGAGGAACAATGATTTTAGCATCCAAAATTTTTTTACCTCCTTTTCTATGACGGGGAATAAGGCAGGATTGATTCTCCTAATCTTCTGTCTAAATGGTTTTACATTAGGATTCAGAGGCACTTTATGCTAAATAATACTTGTATCATAAGTTTTTAGATCTTCGTATTACCAAGCAAAAATATCAACATATTCTTTCAACAATTTAATGTACCTGTATCTTTGCTCTACTGTAAGTTCCTTTGATATCTTCACTATCCTGGGATGCTCCTTTGTGCCAATGTTACAATCCATTAAATTCTCCTCTGAAGACTACATAGCTGGTTTTAAGGGTGTATCATCCTTCAAAAAATTCCTCTCTAGGGGCACCAAACCCTTAGGAATAAAATTGCTTTTCAACTCAATGATTTTATGACCTGCAATTTCATTTTCTGCAAAACCCTCGGTATATTCAGTTTCATCATCCTGTTCTTGATCAAGTAAGGAATTAGAGAACTCACCAGTCAGCTCTAAAAACCTTTTAATCTCTAGATCATCCTCAAAAACTCTCCATTTCTTTATATTATCAGGCACAGAAGGTCTGTACCTAACTTCAACAGGATATTTCAGCTGAGTTGTTTTAGGAATATTGAAATGTGTAGCTTCTAGGGAAAGAGAATCAACAGTTTGGTTATGATCTCTAGGAATATAGGAAATATTGAATGCCACAAATAAATTATCTATCATGTCCCATACTTCGTTCCTGTACACTTTCAACAAATCTTGTTTTACTTGATAGTTATTCCTTACTTGCTGAACAACCAACTCGAAGTCGCCATAAATAGAGATTTGATGAATACCTATATCTTTTGCAGCTCTCAAACCTAATAACAGAGCTTCATACTCTGCTGTATTATTTGTAGTAATGAATTCTAACTTATACATCAAGCTTACCACTTCACTACCAGGGGATATCAGAACAACTCCTGCTCCAGCACCTTCTTTAGATGATGATCCATCAAAATACATGTTCCAAAGTTCATCCTTTTGTTCCCTAGTACATTTGACTGATTTTTCTTTTTCAACCTGTAACATACCAGCAACATCATTATCATCACTAAAGTGCAACATACAAGTCCCCAAATCCTTTTCAACAACATATAATGGATGATTTGCAGGATTCCTATCATCAGTAACAATATAAGCAAATTGTAACTCTCTATACAACCTCCTATTCTCACTCCAAAGACAGGGATGGTTGCATATGATAAGTCCATATGTAAACTCCCCCCTACTTTCCTAGCCCAAGACCTAGAAAGAAGCATTCCAAATTTAGGTGTGATATCTGCCACTACTACATCCATAATAACACTTTTCATTGGTAGCTGAGTTAAGTTAACCACCATGTCCTTTATTAATCCTAAACACTTGACAGCTCTAGAATCAAAAGCATACAAGTCATGATAATTTTTTGTTATGCTTAACCCCAAAGCTTCCATGACTGCCTTTGGCATTAAATTATGAGATGCTCTTGAATCCAAAAGACAATTGTGGATCATCTGATCATGGATGGTTAATGTGATATAAAAAGGTGGAGATGCACTTGCATTATTTTCAGTTTTTTCTGCTAAATCTGATCCAATAAAATTTTTGGGATTCTCTTCCTGTAAATTTACTGTGTCTGAGGGTACTTGAATGGCTGCTAAACCCATCATTTTCAAAACTAAATTCTTATAACATGGATTTTTAATCAATTCAGTGAAAGGCATTGGGACTTTAATTTTGCATAATTCATTTTCAAAGTTAAAATTCTGCATGTTCTTATTCACTTCTTCAACTTCAATAACCTTCTCTGGATTATCCTAATTCTGTCTTTTTTCTAATGTTGGATTGGATTGCTGTTTAGGAGGAAGAATTGCCTTCTTTTTAGGGGTTTGAACCACCTGTTTTGGTCCTGACCTCAAACTTAGGGTTTTCTTAGGCTCAGACTGATATATATCAGATGTTACTTCAAGTTTTAAATCATCTTCTGTCTGAAAAACATTTGCATCATAATATTCATAATTAAAAAAATCTTCCTCAGTCACAAAACCTTCAGTCAAATGTTCTCCAAAATAATTTATGTCTTGATCTGGATCTTCAAACTTCTTATCCTCTTCTATTTCTCCTTCATCAATGACATTGTTTTGAAGTGGGGGTAGCACCTTTTGATCTTCAACTTCTCTCCTTTCTCTTTGTATATCATTATTCCTTCTTTGTCTAGGGATAAAACGAGATGCAAAATGTCTTCTAAACTGATTTGGGTTATTAGGGTTTCTGTCCCCTTCTTGAGTAGGCCTATTGGAAATTTTCTCCAATTCCAATTTGTTTAATTTTGCTGTTAAGATTTTCACTAATTTTTCCATCTCATTAATTTTACTATCTGCAAGTTGTGACGTTGAAACTACTGGAGCTTCCTCCCTTTTACCTTTTTTGTCATAAGCTTGCTGAGCTGAGTTTACCTCCAATCTATTAGAGGCAAGAATATTAGATTCTACCTCTAATGCCGCTTCTTGCATATTCAGTAAAGTAACTGGTCTTCTTTCTCTCAGGAGTAAGGAAAACTCATGGTCAAAAGCATTAGCATAGGTGAGTTTCACTGAAGTTTCAAAAGGCTTGATTTCTGCAGGGATTCTACCATACATTTTGTTAAACCTCTTAGAGAATTCAATTATAGTTTCACCTTTCTTCCTTCTTAGGGCTCCAAACTCTGTAATGTAATATGTATGATCCTTAGTATCACCCCACTGTCTCATGAAAACATCCTGAAGCTCCTCTATTAATGTAATGGAATTTGCTGGTAGCTCTCTGAACCATTTTCTGACCTCTCCATCCAGACTTTGTATGAACATTCTCATCCACACATATTTTGACTCAATATTTTCATTATATGCATAGATGAGAAATGCATCCTAGTGCTCCTCATTTGTTGTCTCACCTTGTCCATTAAACCTAGGCAAGTACTTTTGGTAATCTCCACCATGAAGAGAATTTAAGGGCTGAGGTAAAACTAAAGGTGCATACCTAGCTTCCACCATCCTGTCCATCATATCTATGGAGGCTGTTGTTGTGCTACCATTTTTAAACTGATTGGTTTAGATGAAGAAAAAGCTTGACTGGAACTTAGCTGAAAAGGGCTCTTACTAACTTTAAACTGAAATAAAGGGATTTTTCCAAGAGATAGGGATTTTGCTTTCTTGAAGGATTGATGATCAGTAAAGACTTGAAAACTACTAATAGGGATTGTAGGTTTCAACCATGATGAATCTTGTTTTTCTTCCTTTGCAAATGAAAAGGGTGACAATAGGTCAATTTGATCAGGGTTACATAAGGATGGAGATGATTGAGATTTCTTAATTTTCCTAGCTTTTTTCAAAATTTGCTCTGGGCCTGAGACACCTAGGTGTAATGGTGAAATAGGTCTACTTCTTGTCCCAACTCCCTTAGTAGCCACTGTGAACTGTTAGGTAAAATGTAGTCTTAAAGATTTGTTGGTTTTGTCCACCTCCCAAAACCAGTTGAATGATGAATAACCCAGGGAAAGTATGCTTCGGCTTCGTCCCCGAAAATGACTCCAAAGATGTTAGTGCCCAAAGTTGTTCTCAGACTACTAAAGAACAAGCCAACACAATCTCACAAAATAAAACTAAGTAAAACAGGTTTTTAGGGTTTTGGTTTTGCAATTTGTTAACAAGACGGTAAAAAATCATAAGGCTAAAACAAACACTAAATCATGCAACAATGAAAGACTGAGATGTATAATATGAAACATAAACCAGAACAACATACGTACAATATTGAGTTTCATCCATAGTTCACAAGCACTCCATGAGAAATAACCTTAAGCAAGCAATGAATTTGTTAATTGAGTGATCACACCAATCAGAAATGAAACCAGCAGATAGGATAAAATGGGCTTATAGTTTGCATATATATCATAATCAGTAATCCAAAATACATAAGAGTTTATGAACTTAGCTCTGTATACAGTAGCTTGAAAGCCTCCCCTTGTACCAAATTTGGACCCTTGTTCATTATAATGTCTTGCTTTTATCTTGGTTACATCCAAAAAATAGTTATCTAACTGTATAACTACCTTCTAGGTCAAACTATCGAATCAAAAGTAAAATTTTTCCAAAATAAACTAATATCTTTACAAAATTTAACTAATAACACTTGTCACCAATAACATTTTACAAATATTTAGCAGCTTCTGCCAAAAGGGATATTCCTTCCAAAGCTTGAGCCTTTCTTTTATTCCTCTACTGCTCAGCTTCTAGGTCTTCGATTCTTTTTTATAATTCTTGATTTTGCTGAGTTACTTCTTGGATATTCTGCTTCAGATCTACACATGAGCTTTGTGTCTGCCTTTTCCTCTTCAGTGCTTCCTTAGAAACTACAATTAATTCTTGGTAATGGCTATTAATCTCCTCTATATCTTCTCTTAATATTTTGTTGGCCATTACTAATCCTTCATTTGTTTCATGCAGAAATTCTATCTGATACTTGTACTGCTTGATACTTCTTCGAATGTTTTCATTTTCAGAATCTATACCTTTTCCTTATGAAGCTGAAGATAGTCCTTATGGAATCCAAGGGATTTTTAATTTCTTAAAAATTTCCTCATCATCCTCTTGTTATTGCTCGTTCACTGCTACAGGAACCCTTGGAGACTCATCACCTTCAAAATTACACTGGGTTGATGGCTCTGTAATATTTTCCTCATCTGTACATAATGTTATCATCACTAACTGATGTTTCATAAATTCATCCTGCTGATGGCTAAGATTTTATTTCCTTTGAACATCTTCTAACTGCTTTGATATTTTAATCTCTACTGAGGCTGAATTAACCTTCAAAGAAGTTTGTTTCGTACCCTTTACCTTTCGAACATTCAGGCTTTCATCCTCTTCTAAATCTTTTTGGGAAGAAGAGTCTTCTAATATTGTGATTTTCTCCTGATCTAGCTTAGGATTTAAAAGATTTTTCATGTTCAACCTTAAATTGTTCTTAGGTCTGGTTTTAGGTCTCCAACCTACTCATATTTCTCCCAACATGTTTAAGGTTTTACCTTGATGCTTAATAGCTGCAAGCTAAACCACCTTTCTTTTGACTCCTTTTAAAACCATCTTTTCTTCAAACCCTTCTTTTGAGCTCTGTGCATTGTCAACCTTTGTTTTATTAGGTAGTGGGATTTCCTTTCTTTCTTCATGTACTTATGTATGGATCTGTTCTTGTTCTAAAAGGAATTCACCTACTCCCTAGTTTGCATCTTCATTAAGGGTATTTTCTACATCATCTAAATTTTGCCTTTGAACTTTCAATAATTCATCTTCATCAATTTTCTTTTGCTGTTTAATTTCAGGCTCTTCAACCTTCTGTGTCAAAGACTTCTCTTGTTAGTCTTTTCTTCCACTTCAGTAATCACTTCTTTCTTCAATTTTTTAACAAGACTATGAGATTTTTTCACTTGTCTTCTTTTTGATTGGTCTTCTATTTCGCTTTGAAAACCAGACCAAAACAAAAAATAGTCCCAAGTATTTCCTTTCTTTTGGACCACAGTATTGATAATCAATTTTATCAATCCATGATGAAATATGGATTGCTTAGAGTGATCCTAATTCTCCCTTACTCTACTAGACATTTCCTGCAAACTTTTAAGGAAAAAGAAAGGGAGATTCATCTTTGATTCATGACTTAGATGCTGTAAAAACCTGATATGGTATTTAAACACAGAGGCATATCTCCCTTCACAAGTTATATAACTTTGCAGAATCTTGATTGGCTCTCTCCATTCTGGTTTAAAATTTTGTATATGTACCCCTTTACCCCAATGTGCAACAACATTGGGTAGCAGGTAATTCTCTGAATTAAAAGCAAAAGGCACCTTCTTGAACCAAAACTCACCTTCATCAGCAATGCCTGTAGCCTCTGCTGTTAAGTCTCTAGTCAATTAAATTTTTAAGGTATTAAATGAGGCTGTGTCTTTCTCTAAACCCTGAGCAAATTCATAATAAACCTCTGTATGATGGCCATCAATTTTCTCAAAATATTGCAACCAGCCTACTTCTGAAAACAACCGTGCACACTAAGAAAATTTTTTAGCCCAAGACATGTCTGAAGGCTCAACCCTATTTGTCTTCCCACTTCTCTTCATTCTAGGTAATAAACCTTAATTTTTTCTGCTTCAGAAAATGGTTCAAACTAATTTGAAAGTATGAAGTTTTGACAGTAAATCAGAAGTTGAGCAAATTGAAAACCCTAGATATGAAATTTTCCTCAAAACTGATAAAAATTTTAGAACAATTTCTACTGACAACAATAACTGAGCAACAATTGAGCTCCTAAACTTGATGCAATTCTTAATTAACATCCCTCACTACTCTTCTGTCACTACAACCCAAATTCAGGCATGATGTCAGCAGTCAATTGCATACCTATCGTAATAATGTTTTTGATTGATAAACATTTGGTATCTTGTCTTCCCAGGTGTCCACTAACCTCTGTTTCTCTGTCTTCAGTTGCCATGACTCCGCCAACCGATTACCCTGCAAACCCTAAATCTCTAACTGTATTCATCTTCCAACCATGAATTGCCAGGTATCAATACAGTCTCTGTGATATTTCATACATTCAGGAAATTCATAAATCACAACAAATTACCCCTATCGTGCACCATCATTGTTGTTTAAGGATATACATCTCCCACCTTTCGGATAGCTGCAACTTGCCTGAATCATTCTTACCTTAACTCAAACACTTGTCAAAATGATCAGTAAGGCCTAAACATGTATCAATCTCCTTTACAGGTGCGAAAAACTCCTCTCATGTGCGAATTTTAAAATTCACGAGCAAAAGTATGATTTTTTAAAAGGACACAGTTTTCTTGTAGTGCTCTTATTCATATTTTCTGATTTTGTGCTACAAGAATATCTGTTTAATGATTTTCTAATAAAAACTCAAAAACAATGAGTTAAATTGTGTAATTAACCTTTGATAAAACCTTATGATATTTGTTTAGGACCTTTCAAAAATACATACATCCTATAAGCCCATAAAACTATGAAATCTACTAAGTAAAGAAAAATTAAAAAGAAAACTTATAAAATCAACTATAAACATAAGCATACTATCAAAATACTTTTAAAAACCAAGCTCAAAATTTTAAAGCAATAAGAAAAATCATGTTTTAAAGATAAACATATGGTTCAAAAATAGAAAAAAAAAATGAGCTATAACAGGATGGATTTGGGAATTACCAACCCCTCCTATGCATATTTATCATTCTGAGCTATGGGATACAAATTATGTAACCAGGTTTTATGATATATGTGAGAGTATCCTCGGTTGGGTCTATTTCCTAATTTTTAATAAGGAAGCTCCTGCATTCTCACTGGAAGCCAAAGCCCTCATACCCACTATGGGGGATTGGTATGTCGGTGAATCATTCACCTATATCAGGGTTTTTGGTAGCAATGCTTCCCATATGTTTCCTAAGGTCGTTCCAGACAAGTTGGTCCTTGAGGAGATTTCTTTTCAAACAGTCACAGAAGGGATTTATAAAAAATGTCTTGCACCTAAGAGGAAGGTTTGGCCCAAGTTTCCTATAACCCTTGGATCTTTGAGCATAGCTACTTCTACTTGGGCATCAGAGCTTAGCAACCACATAGTGTCACTCAAGCTTGGCTCTGCTAGTAAAAGGAAGCATAATCCCAAAGGGATTGTTGACCTCCACCTCAGGCAGAACCATTTTAAAATAGGATATGCTCATGAAGAAATTCTGGATGATTTCATTTACCAAGGAGTCGACACTTTTTTTGAAGTCTTGGCGAGGGATAAAAGCAAGGAAGAACAAAGTCATATATTGCAATATCAAAAGGAAATCAGGGAGAGTTCAGCATTACAGGTCCATGGAGTTAGACATTCAGGAAAAGGTAATAAGAGACAGGGAAGGTAGGGAAGCTAAAGCTACAGCAAAGGAGGCTCTGGCATCCACAAATGCATCCAAGGAACCTAGTTTAGACACAGGTAAAGGGAAATCTCCCATGGAAGAAATTCCCTAGACATATGTGGAGCAACAAGTCAAGGCCTATTTGCACACTTCAGAGCAGATCAAACAAAGATTGAGCAAAATGACTTCAGCAGTAGACACTCAGGAAGTTGAAACCTCTCAGCCAGCCGAAGCTGCTTAGGTGACCACTATGGTTGAAAATACTAAATCTGAACAAACCCAGGTTGAGGAGCAACCTTCCAAAAAGTTGGGATCTCTATCCCAGTTTCTACTATAGACTTGACTCATTCATAGGAAGAGGATGAGAGGGTTTCTACTGTTCCTGTTACCGTTGAAACTGGGAATGGTAATGATTTACAGAATCTTACTAATTTTCTCAATGAAAGTAATGGAAAAGCTTCATCACCTTTTCCACAACCATAGCCTTTTTCCCAGTTTGGCCCATCCTCTTCTACATTACTTCTCTCATCAATTATAGCTTTATCTTTGGTATATGATGGTTCTACTATGACATCTTTTATGACCCAGCTCTACCAAGATGCCACTATTCTTCCTAAATCTATTACACCTGTTTATGTGGATATGCCCTTTCCTTCATCTACCGTACCACTAGTTTTCAAAATCGCATTGCATATTACTTCATTCAGCTCAGTATCATCCCCTGTGGATGAGAAAACTTCAGCAGTTTCACCATCATCATTAAAGGATACTTCTTTGCAAGTTTCATTTGTTGAAACTTTTATTCCTGATCTTTCTTCAATCCCTGAAACAAATCTTGCTTAGAATGTTACTTCTTCTCCATCCATTTCCCCTATTACTATGACCATACCCTCTCACACCACAACTCAAACCTCTTCTCTAATATCCACAGGCATTAGTATACCCCCCATTGATGAGATGAGGGATGAATTCAATGAAGATTTTGTGATATCCCTGGGTGAATATCAATACAGTAAAGCTGACAGATCAGTGGTAAAGAAGGGTAAGAAGAGGAACAGGGATCAAAGTGATATGGACATATCTGTTACAAATGAGGTTGTGTGGTCCCAGTGATCGAGTGACCCACAAGCATATGTTGTAGATGCTGCATCTGTTTTAGGTGCTTTTACAGGAGCCAATTTTGATTCTCTCAACACTTTGAACTGAGAATTTGATAAACAGAAAGCATAAATTGTCAGTCTGAAGGACGAACTAGAACAACTTAAAAGGCAACATGAGAATAGGTGTGATGAACTTCAAGACAAGAATTTTTCCCACAGTTAAGAACCGCAAAGAGAAAAGATTGTTAATGCCACTTTAGTTCAGAATGTTGCATTATTAGAAATACAGTGTGAAGATGCAACTGCAAGTGCAGCTTCATCTTCATTTTCCAAGTTTTCCCAGGAAGAATTTAAAGAGATTTCCATTCGAACAAACAAGGAACATTATGATTTGGTTTGTGAGTTATTTAAAACTCTAGATAATATTTTTGAAACTCACATGCTTTTTGACAAGATGTCTCTTGTTCTGGAAGACCTAGTTGAGAAAAGACAACAAGCCTCGAAGGCTTATGATGAAGTGGTAGACTGGCAAAGGCACATGAAGGAGAAGCCAGATAATGTCACTTTTCTCACTAACTTCCAGCTTAACAGAATCAAGGTTATATTGAGAGCCTGGGAAGATCTAGATGAGACAGTAGCTAAAGCTATAAAGAAATCATAGGCCATTTGCAACAAAATATGGTATGCAGTTGACAACATTATGGATGAATTGTCCTTTCCTGCAATGGTGCTAATTGAAAAGGCCTGCCCACATGGATTGATGGTTGAGAAAGTGGAGCAGTGGTGGGATGAGGGAGAGGAGAAGATCAAGAAACTTGACCACTTCAGCATCCATAATGTATATCAGTTGATCAGACAGTCATTTGCGGCGGAGAGGAAGATCTACATCTTTATCTGATTTTGGCATAACTTGGCTAAGAATGAGATTGAAGATTATAAGTGCAATTCCCAGCTTGGCATTGAATCTGCCAGTTACCCTGATATTGAGGAGTTGCTCTGTATTTGGAAGATGTGGAGAGATTTCTTTGGATATTAGCTTTGTTTAGGATTTGATCCCCTTAAGGGGGAGATCCATTTTTTTTTTGTAATAATTATTTAAGAGGGTGATCTCGAATGTATTAAGGATTTTTTTTTTGGACTTTTGGAAGAAGGAAGACTGATACAGGAGATTGAGAGAACACCTATGGTTTTTCATATGGTTTATGTAATTTGTTACTTGGACTTCAAATCAATACAGTATTTTCATTTCTTATCTCTTGCCTTTGTCTAAATTAATTTCTTCAAACAGATTTCAATCTTCTTTATTTCAAATGGACAAATAATGTTGTTGATTATTTACAATTATTAAATGTGTTTATTTAACTTAGATTTATCTCTGTTATTTATTTATGCATTGATAAAGTTTCATACAATTTATTTTATGAACTATTTGCATCTATTTTTGTGAATCATTGAACAACAATATTTAGCAGCATAATATGTTTGTTTTTCAACTTACATGTGCTATGTAGGTTAATTCAGAATGATAGAATATTAAGTCACTAAGTAATTGATTTTCATTAATTAGCTGTGAATTAAGTGATGATCTTCTAATTTGATTTACATTTTTGTTGATTGAATGAAAAGTACTTGTCTACTTACACATCTGGTTTACCTGTAGATCAACCCAGTACCCTTTTCACAGTAGTTCAGATCTATATCAGGTTCCCTTTCCTAGTTAGGTTTAAGTTTCCATGTTCTTTATATCATCTGCTTTGTTTCCTAAATTAGGAAACAGATCCTCTGTGGATCAAATCCAATCATAAGCCAGTGGAGGCTATGAAAGTATCCATGGGAGATTACCATCCCAAACAGCTCAAGGATAGAACAATACCTGTGTGGGATTGTTTGAAGCCTTTGGCTGGGTTTTCTTCGTGTGTTGCAAGCCTTAGACACCCTAATCAGCCACATACACAGTTGGCTTCAACAAATGGCGCTAGAAGGAGGGACAACACATCATGCCTAACCAAAATACTCATACACCTCCTCTAGCAAGAGATCTGATCATCAATTGTAGTCACGCCCATGCATCTACATCAGGGGAACAAATAAAACTAGGTTCAGATATTGTTCCTATTACCCCCGGATAAGAACGGACTACCAATCAGACAGATATGTTCTCGTATCACCCATCCTAGGACCCATCACAGTTGAAAAATTGTTAAAGGGTAATTCCCACAATGTTTTCGAGATTCGAAGGTAATTCGCCGAAGAACATCCTACTCAGGATCATCCTCAAAATGATAATCAAGATAGCCCAAGTCCAGGCGACCAAAGCACTGAGAGACATTGTGACCTTTTCAGTGAACCATCCACTCCTGGGTTTGATATAGGTTCACTTTTTTCAGGATTCAGTGACTCCTCAACATAGCATCCGAATAGGAGGACCACCCCCATCTCCTCCCTCTTCTTCATCTTCCTCTGAAGAATCATCAGACTCTGAATATTTGGACACCTGAGTGGAATCTATCCCTATGGATGACGAACATCACAACAGGCCATGGTTAGATGGGGATGCCATCTCTGTCTTAGGTAACCAACATAGGTTACCTAAAAATCTCAAGAAGTGGCTTCCAAAATTTAATCCAGATGACAAAATCCCCATGGAAGACCACATCAAATCCTTCATATAAGCCATCAGACTTAGGAACGTCATACATGAAGATGTGGTTTGCAGACTTTTCCCTTATACTTTTGAGGGAAAAGATTCTACCTGGTATTTTGCCTTAGAATATAGCTCCATATCGTCATGGGTTGTGTTTTCTGAACTCTTTACTCAAAATTTTGGGGATGGCAAGACCCCAGAGGAGTTAGTCATAAAGCTCTCTTCCATGAAAACTAAGGGTAAAGAAAGAGTCAAATATTACAATCACCGGTTTTCATATTTAAAAACAGGATCCCAAATACGATACTTCCTTTTGAGGAATTACTGGTAGCATACTATATTAAGGGTCTCCTGACCCAAATAGCCATGTGGGTCAAAAGGGCTCGCAAAGAGTCCTTGCAAGATGCCTTTTAAGAAGCCATACAAGTTGAAAGGGACATGTTCTATCTCAAAGACAACCCTAACACCACATCTGAGAAAACATCTACCTCGTGCAGGAAAAGTGATAGTTCCCCTAAAATTGCTACTACTAGTCAAGATCTGTTCAATATGAGTGAAGTGAAGAAGCTCCTTCAAAGAATGTCTAACGAGATGGTAGATCTTAACAAGACAAGCAATGAAAATCAAGCAAACAATAGGGGATTCAATAGGCCACCTTTTAGGAGGCCAAATCAACCTCCTCAGAATCCACCACCTCCAAATCCCAGTGAGGGATTCACTTTAGAAGAGATATTTTTTGTCCTTAAAGCCTTAGCTGTAGGAACATCAGACATTCCAGAACCCTCTGAAGATTAGTCCACTCAAGATTCACAACCTCCCCAAGAGGAAGAGGAAGATGACCAGTAGGTCAGCTCTATGAGCTTCTTTTCAGAAGAAGAAGAAGAAGAAGAACCCGACACAGTTTTTAACCTACAACACACACACAATACTAGGTCTAAAGGGCCACCTCCCCAGGAATCATCGCCTCCAACACAAACCCCTAGCAAAGGTAAGACTCAAACTCAGAAGGACACCCTCATTCCTGAGCCAAAATACAACTTGGTCGAGGACCTTAAAAGAGTCAAAGCAAACATATCTTTATTTGATCTTCTCAAAATCCCTCCCATAAGGGATTCCTTGCCCAAAATCATGATCATAAATCAACCCCAAGAAGACCAAAATAATAATTTTGATTATGCTCCTCGACCAAACCATCCAAAACCTGGAAGCAAGGGCACTCCTTCCTTCCTACTTACCTTTGAAATATTTAACAGAAACGTGCATAACTATATGGTAGAATCATTTGCTTCATCTAATGTTATGCCCATTTCTGTTTGTAAGAAACTCAATGCCACCTAGGAAACTTGTCCTATTCAAATTGTGCAATTATATAGATCCATGGTTAAAGTTGTGGGGAGGTTGAGGAATGTTCTTCTCAGATTATCCGCAGATCCTTGGATTCATCAAACTATCAATATTGTGATTGCAGATATTCCAGAGACTTACAGTATGTGGCTAAGTCGAGATTGGTTAGAGAAACTCAAAGGATACTTTGCTACTGATTGGTCTCACCTGTGGTTGCCTCTTAATGAGCAGCCTAACAAGCTCAAGGTTGACAGGGAACCATTCATGAAACAAACTGTAACTGATCTCGACAGTTCCAACGAATCTGTCTCCTTCTTTAACAATCAAATTGAACATTTCACATTTGATACTTTCTTTGGAGACTTTCCTGCTGATGTCACACCAGCGGAGATTGAGCAGAAACACTCTCAAATAATTCATCTTACATCTGTCCCATTCTCTAGCATTGTTGTTCATAATGTATATAATGTAAATACCAATTTCGAGATTGATCCTATAGTTTGGACTTTGTTTTTTGATGGCTCCAAGTCAAAAGAGGGAGCAGGCACAGGATGTGTACTTATTGATCCTAAAGGGATCAAAACCATGATCGCATGCAGGTTGGAATTTGAATGTACCAATAACATGGCTGAGTATGAGGCATTATTCCAAGGACTTAGGAAATCTATAGATATGGGAGCGAAAGCAATTGAATGCACAGGAGACTCAGAAATCATTGTGAAATAGGTACAGAATTAGATACATTGTCTATATCCATGTCTATTTAATTATCAAATATTAATCAGAGATATGACTAATTCCTTCTCATCATTTAATATTAAATTTGTTCCTAGATCACAGAACTTTGATGCAGATCTATTAGCAAACATTGCATCTAGACTGATCCCACCTGAAGGTTTGTCTCCACAAACTTTCTCTATCGAATTGATGTACAGACCTTATACACCCAACAATGTCACAAGTTGGAAGGTGTTTGATGTTTACCACCAAATACTTGACTTCCTGTCAGCCCATAATACCTTTGAGGGTATGGATATCGACAAAGCTAATCAAGAGAAGTCTCTATCTGATCCTTCCAACATCATCCCCAAGTCTATCATCAGTTTGGAGAAGTTCTATGATTTACAAGATAAATTCAGACATACCATCAATTGCAAGACTCAAAGCTCATCCTTGAATCACACCCCTGTTAACTTGGTAATAGAGCACGAGCCTCGATTTATCAATCTTGGAATACATTGTCCCCGTGACGAAAGAAAAAGTTTTATCAAACTGTGTAAAGAATTTAAAGACATATTTGCTTGGACATATGATGAACTCAGAACTTTTGATACTACCTTCATGCATCATAACATCCCCATGAAACCTGAGGTAAAACATTATCAACAGAAATTGAGGAAACGCACCCCAGTCTAGAGCCATCTGTCAAGAGAGAACTCCACAAGTTGATCTCGGCCAGGATCATATTTCCCGTCAGGCACACGTAGTGGATAGCTAATTTGGTTCCTGTTCCTAAGAAGAATGGGGAAATCAGACTCTGTGTAGACTTCAGGAATCTCAATCGAGCCTATGAGAAAGACAACTATCATCTTCCTCCAATGGAGCAGATCCTACAAAAAGTAGCTGGATCGGAGATGTTTTCGATGCTAGATGGTTTTTCTGGCTACAACCAAGTCTTGGTTACACCCAATGATCAACTTAAAACTACTTTCCGGGCCCGTTGGGGAACATTTGCATACAAACAAATGCCGTTTGGACTAATAAATGCAGGAGCCATGTTCCAGAGAACTATGGACATAGCTTTCAAGGGATTGATCCAAAATTTTGTCGTTGTGTACCTAGATGATGTCACCATTTACTCTAAAAAATGACAAGATCATTTGTCTACTTTAAAATAGATATTTGAAAGGTGCAGTAAATTCGTCATCTATCTCAATCCCAAGAAGTCCATCTTTGCAATAACAGAAGGTAATTTGTTGGGTTTCATAGTCTCAAAGGAAGGTATGATCATCGATCTGGAACACGCTGAAGCAATCTACAAGATCAGCCTCCCTAACTCTCGAAAGGAAATGCAGTCGTTCTTGGGTAAGATTAATTTTGTTCGAATATTTGTTCCAAATTTTTATCAAGTGGTTAAACCCCTACAATTTTTAGTCAAAAAGGATGTACCATTTAAGTGGTCCGATGAACAGAAAAATGCATTTAATAAAATTCAGAAAGTGATAGCAAAAGCACCTGCTCTTATGTCCCCATATTTCAGTAAATACTTTATATTGTATATGTTTTCTACTGACTTTTCTTATGCAGCTGTCCTAACACAGAAAAATCATGAGGACGCTGAGATCCCCATTTCCTTCATGAGTTCTACATTCAAGGGAGTTGAACTTAATTACTCCCAGGTTGAAAAATAGGCCTACACAGTATATAAATCAATAAAACATTACAGTCCTTATATTTTGCAGTCAAGGACTAAGGTGATTGTCCCTTATGCGACAATTCATAATGTCCTCGTCCAAAAGGATTTGGGAGAAAAGAGAGCTCACTGGATGACTGCCCTTCAAGAATATGATCTAGAGATCAAGCCTGTAAAGATTGTCAGAGGACAAGGTTTGTGGCAGCTCACTACCCAATCAAATGACCTTGAAAATCAGTAAACTGATTGGGAACATGAAGAGGCTACTCCTACAAGTTTTCTTAATGCACTTGAAACCGTAGCATCTAAATGGTATGATCACATCAAATTTTTTCTTCATAATAGGTTTGCTCCTGAAACCCTAGATCCCAAAAAACATAGAGCATTAAGGCTGAAATCAGCCCCTTATCAACTTATTGATGATGTTCTATTTAGGAATAATTATGATGGAGTGTTTCTTAGATGCCTGGAAAAAGATCAGACTGATGATTTCCAATTTGAATTTCATGCAGAACCTGCAGGTGGACACTTCTCAGGTGATACAATGGCTCATAAAATCATCAGGGCAGGATACTATTGGCCTAGCCTATTTAGAGATTCTCATTCATTTGTCAGAAAATGTGATCCTTTCCAGAAGCGCGCTGGAAAAGTTAAGAAGCCTTCTTACCCCTTGCAGCTAGTAGTAGTCCAATTCCCATTTCAGCAGTGGGGGTTGGATTTCATCAGACCCATCAACCTCGTATTCTCATTACAGCATATATACATCTTGACAGCCACTGACTATTTTATGAGGTGGGTCGAAGCAGTCCTTTTAATATCGTGTAACACAAACTAGGTAATTTCCTTTCTTGAAAATCAGATACTCACCAGGTTTGGCACCCCCGAGTATCTTTTTTTTTACAATGCCTCATATTTCCAATCCATTGACCTAACTAGCTATGCCCTTGAAAAGCGAATTAAGCTTATTTTTTTTGCTAATTACTATCCTCATGGAAATGGGCTTGCAGAATCCTCAAACAAAAACTTGATAAGCATCCTTAAGAAGATAGTGGCTTTGCATCATAAGAACTGACACATCCAACTTTATTATGCTCTTTGGACAGATCGAATCACCCTAAAGGTATCCCTTGGTAACTCCCCATATTGCCTTGTTTATGGAAAAGAAGCTGTCATGCCAGCTAATCTCACCATTCCTTTGTTGTAATTGTCCCAATACATCCAAGAGAATGACTCTTCCCCATTACAACAAAGGATTGATTCTTTGCTCAAGCTAGAAGAGGATAGAGAGAAATCCAAGAATAAATTCTACCAACATCAACAGTTGGTTAAGAAATGGTTTGATGAGAGGTCTTCATCAGACAGATACTTCTCAATAGGAGATTTAGTGTAGACATAGGACAAATAGCACAAGGACAACAAAGAGTACACCAAGTTTCAACGACTTTGGCTAGGACCATTCATTATTACAGAAAATATTAGTCCTAGTATAGTTCGACTACAAAAACTGGAAGGGGTCATTGAAACCTATCCAGTGAATGTTTTTCTGCTTAAGAAGTACTTTGTTTGAAAAAGGTTGGTTCAACCCTGTATATAGGTTTGGTGTGTTATTTTCCTTTTTCTTTCTGAATGTTTGCTTGATATTGGTAACTTTTGGTAATATCTACACCCTTGGCAATGATGAGCAATCAGTTTTTCTCACTATTCAATTCTCTCAACTGAAACATATTTGGCAGTTTATATCTTTTCTAACTCATATCAGAATCTATTATATCTGAATGATAACCATATTTGCCGAATTTTGTATTAATTCCCTCCCATCCAGGTTAATATATTCTACATGCCCTACTTTGATGATGATAGTTGTGGAGGAAAAGGTTCATCATATCTTAGGTCTCATTAGAGCACTGTGGAAAATCTGCATAGCCTTGTCAGTGTTATTCTTTGGGATTAATTATGGCCATATCTTTTATCATATGGATTACAAGATGAGGGGTCTCATCACGAGCCGACTCATTAGGTTCATAGGTTCTTAGTGGAATGACATATTTTCCATTTAATATGGGGAGATGGCTTCCAGTTCTCTGGAATATGAGAGATCCTATCACATGTCGACTCTTTCATGATCTACACAGCATCAGTGAGTAACATTGCCATCATGTGGACATCAAGCCATGGTAGTGTCTTGTAATCCATATGTGAAATAGAACCCCAGTCGTTCCCAAACAAGAGAGTACTGTGCATCAGGACGAGAGGGTCCTATCTAAGGCCAACCTCACTATGATCATAGGTTTGATTTTGGACTAAAACTATCATCATATGGTAACCAATCCATGGTAGTTTCTTTCGGACATATATTTGGAAGACAAGAGGTATCCTTATTGAGCTGAATTTTTCAGTTTCCAGGTCAGGTTTGTGAATGGAACTGATCACCAGAATATGGGGTAGTGTTCCTATGTCATTACAATATTGTTGTTTAAAAATAATAATAATAAATAAAGGGAAGGGGAAGGAACAAATAGTGGTTTTAGTGGCCTTTGTGTGAAAACCCAAAAGTGGTAAAAGTCTGACCCCAAGTTCAAATTTAAACTGCATGCCTATGTCAACCTAAGTTCAAATGATCTCGATCCTCCAATGACATCTGAGTCAGAGTTGCATCTTTTAAAACGACCATGGATGGAAGTGCATTAATACTGTTGATAATTCTTGGTTGGTTACATTCATATATTAACATTTCTTGAGAGTTAATCATTTTCTTGTTGACAGGTTTGATTGGAAAGGGGTTGTTGTTTTGCAGAGATAACTGGTTTTTCTAGCCAGTCACCATTTGTTGTAGGTACAACAAATCCCATGTTATTTTCACATGTGAGCTCAATCACACATATGAAGGTAACTTGGTAGGATCCTTCATGACCTTGTAGGCTTCTATTACATTTTTTTTATTGAATCATGGGATACCCTAACTTAAACAAATTTCAAAGAAAATTCATGCTTGATTTGTTTGTTTTAAGATGCGGAAAGACTCTTTGTTTTGGGATTTTTGGCCATCCTGCAACCCTCAAGTTGCAGAGTGAAAGATCTTTTAGTTGAATATTTTTATTTTTCACTTCTCGCAACCCACATCAAGCAGATGCGGAATGAGGGATGTGGAAGGTTTTTTAGATATGCTTTCATCAATTCGTAATCCACATCTCGCATTTTGCGGGATGCGGGTTACGGAATTGTCATTTATTAATCGTTTGGTTTGCGTGTGCCTGCAACCCGCCTCCTGTAAAATGTGGAATGTGGGGTACAGAGCTGATTGAATAAAGCTTTCACTGTTTTGCGATTCCACATCCCGCATCCCACATTTGGTGGGATCCGGGTTGCGGAATGACTAATAAATTTTTTTGAATTTCATGTTTGGCTCCCGCATCCTGCAAAGCTTGGTCCCGACCATTCTTTTCTCCCTAATCCTACGGTCTGTATTATTACCCATGAATTATAAATATGGTGGTATTATTTATGATTGTTCACTATTTTACCATTGTAATTTTCTCTCCTGCATGAATTTACATCCATATTTTACCAAGCAATTTCGACAGTGTTCACTAGGGTTTCAGGTTGGTTATCTAGTCGTTTTCTCACAATTTGAATTACTTACTGTGATTCTTATATAATTCAATTTAATTACTGGTACTAGAATTTGAATAGGATATGGTGACATCCAAAACACCCTGAATTACCAGGAGAAAAAACCTCCACAAAGACATGTTTACCAAAGACCCCAATTTTGGTGTCTTCTCTAATACCAGTGGGAAAGTGTCTGAAACCTACCAGTTGGATTGGTCTTGAGTTTATTCCATCTTTGATAATAATGACCTTTCATACTTCCAGAGCAATCAACTCATTTAAGAGAGAAATAGGGACTCTGGCCTTCATATGATTGCTGCTAGACTGGCCATCCTCCCTTATAATGATGCAGTTAGATGGATTATAGACCATGCTACCTGAAAGACCGTTCCTTTAACACCAGTATTGGAACGCAATTGGTCAATTTCCACTCTCAAACCTTTGTGAGAATTTATTCCCTTAAACCTTTCACATAGCTCCTCGATGCAAAATTTATTAATGCTGCTAAGTCTAGGTTCAATTTCGACCAAATGCTCAAATCCTAGATGGTTGAACCGTGCAAGTTCTCCCAGAGGAAAGACGACCTTTACCCCATTGAATGGTTCAATGAACCTTATTCCCTGCTTCCAGCAATGTTATGCAGGATTTATGATCTCTCCAGCTGTTCCTTCTTCAAGAAAGAATGGGCCCCCATTGCTCACCACATCATAACTACAGGTGAATCCTTCCCTTGGGATTCAATCCTCTCACTTGAACTCAAAAATGTCATACACGAGTTCCAGAAAGCTACTACAAGAAAGAAGCCCAACTTTTATCTTTCTACTTTCATTATGGATATCTTTTGTGCCGAATTCCGCTTCCCCAATATGGGATGGAGTTGGGAATTACCAGCCCTGCCTGTGCATATTTATCATTCTGAGATATGGGATACAAATTTTGTAACCAGGTTTTATGATATATGTAAGAGTATCCTCGGCCAGGTCTATTTCCTGATTTTTAATAAGGAAACTCCTGCATTCTCATCGGAAGCCAAAGCCTTCATAGCCACTATGGGGGATTGGTATGTCGGTGAATCATTCACCTATATCAGGGTTTTTTCATAGCAATGTTTCCCATATGTTGCCTAAGGTCGTTCCAGACAGGTTTTTCCTTGAGGAGATTTCTTTTCAAACAATCACAGAAGGGATTTATAAAAAATGTGATGCACCTAAGAGGAAGGTTTGGCCCAAGTTTCTTATAACCCTTGTATCTTTGAGCATACCTACTTCTACTTGGGCATCAGAGCTTAGTGACCACATAGTGTCACTCAAGCTTGGCTTTCCTGGTAAAAGGAAACATGATCCCAAAGGGATTGTTGACCTCCACCTCAGGCAGAACCATTTTAAAACAGGATATTATCATGAAGAAATTTCGGATGATTTCATTTACCAGGGAGTCGACACTTTTTTCTGAAGTCTTGGTGAGGGCTAAAAGAAAGGAAGAACAAAGTCATATATTGCAATATCAAAAGGAAATCAGGGACAGAGTTCGACATTACAGGTCCATGAAGTTAGAAATTCAGGAAAATGTAATAAGAGAAAGGGAAGGTAGGGAATCTAAAGCTGTGACAAAGGAGGATTTGGCATCCACAAATGCATGCAAGGAACCCAGTTTAGACACAAGTAAAGGGAAATCTCCCATGGAAGAAATTCCCTAGACATCTGTGGAGCAGCAGGTCAAGGCCTATTTGCACACTTCAGAGCAGATCAAACAGAGATTGAGAAAAATGACCTCAGCACTAGACACTCATGAAGTTGCAACCTCTTATCCAGTGGAAGCTGATTAGGTGACCATCGTGGTTGAAAATACTAAATCTAAACAAACCCAGGTTGAGGACCATCCTTCCAAAAAGTTAGAATCTCTATACTAGTTTCTACTATAGACTTAACTCATTCAGAGGAAGAGGATGAGAAAGTTTCTCCTGTTCCTGTTACCATTGAAATTGAGAATGGTAATTATTTACAGAATATTACTAATTTTATCAATGACAGTAATGGAAAATCTTCATCACCTTTTCCACAACCACAACCTTTTTCCCAGTCTAGCCCATCCTCTTCTATATTACTTCTCTCATCAATTATAGCTTTATCTTCGTTATCTGATGGTTCTAATGTGACACCTTTTATGACCCAGCTCTACCAAGATGCCACTAGTCTTCTTGAATCTATTACACCTATTTATGTGGATATTCCCTTTCCTTCATCTAATGTACCACCATTTTTCAAAATCCCATTGTATATTCCTTCACTAAGCTCAGTGTCACCCCCCGTGGCTAATAAAACTTCAGCAAATTCACCATCATCCTTAAGGGCTACTTCTTTGCAAGTTTCATTTGTTGAAAATTCTATTCCTAATCTGTCTTCAGTCCCTGAAACAACTCTTTCTCAGAATGTTACCTCTTCTCCATCCATTTCCCCTATTACTATGACCATACCCTCTCACACCACAACTCAAACCTCTTCTCTGATATCCACAGGAATTAGTATACCCCCTATTGATGAGATGAGGGACAAATTCAATGAATATTTTGTGATATCCCTAGGTGAATATCGGTATATTAAAGCTGACAGATCAGTGGTAAAGAAGGGTAAGAAAAGGAACATGGATCAAAGTGATATGGACATATCTGTTACAAATGAGGTTGTGTGGTCCCAGCGATCAAGTGACCCACAAGCATATGTTGTAGATGCTACATCTATTTTAGGTGCTTTTATAGGAGCCAATTTTGATGTTGTCAACACTTTGAACTGAGAATTTGATCAATAGAAAGTAGAAATTGTCAATCTGAAGGAGGAGCTGGAACAACTTAAAAGGAAACATGAGAATAGGTGTGATGAACTTCAAGAAAAGAATGTTTCCCTCAGTGAAGAACTGTAAAGAGAAAATATTGTTAATTCCACTTTGTTCAGAAGGTTACATTATTATAAAGACAGTGTGAAGATGCAACTGCAAGTGCAACTTCATCTTCATATTCCAAGTTTTCCCAGGAAGAATTTAAAGAGCTTGCCATTCAAACCAATAAGGAACATTATGATTTGGTTTGTGAGTTATTTAAAACTCTAGATAATATCTTTGAAACTCACATGTTTTTTGACAAGATGTCTGTTGTTCTGGAAAACCTAGTTAAGAAAAGACAACAAGCCTCGAAGGCTTATGATGAAGTGGTATATTGGCAAAGGTACATGAAGGAGAAGCTAGATAATGTCACTTTTCTCACTAACTTCCAACTTAAGAGAATCAGGGTTATCTTGAGAGCCTGGGAAGATCTAGATGAGATAGTATCTGAAGCTATAAAGAAAGCACAGGCCATTTGCAGCAAAAGATGGTATGCAGTTGACAACATTATGGATGAATTGTCCTTTCCTACAATGGTGTTGATTGAAAAGGCATGTCCACCTGGATTGATGGTTGAGAAAGTGGAGCAGCGATGGGATGAGGGAGAGGAGAAGATCAAGAAACTTGACCACGTCAGCATCCACGATGTAGATCAGTTAATCAGACAGTCGTTTGCGATGGAGAGAAAAATCCACATCTTTATCCAATTTTGGCATAAACTGGCTAAGAATGAGATTGAAGATTATAAGTGCAATGCCCAGCTTGGCATTGAATCTGCCAGTTACCCTGATATTGAGGAGTTGCTCCGTATTTGGAAGATGTGGAGATATTTCTTGGGATATTATCTTTCTTTAGGCTTTGATGCCCTTTAGGGGGAGATCCATTTTTCTTTTTGTAATAATTACTTAAGAGGGTGATCTCGAATGTATTAAGGAATTTTTTTTGGACTTTTGGAAGAAGGAAGACTAATGCAGGAGATCGAGAGAATTTCACATCCCCATCCCTTTGATCGGTGAAGAGGACACGACCATGGAGTTAACCATCCGGGCTACCAGCCCCATGAACATGTGAATTCATAAAAATGTTGAAAACAGAATGCATTGAAGTAGAACATGCACACATGAACATTTATCATGCACAGATGCAAATATTTATCATACGTAGCAGAAACAACACACATTCATACAAGCATTCATTCAACATGTTCATCATGATCATTAACAAAAAATATGGTTGCAGAAGTAAAAGGAGCAAGATCACTTATCTTATGAAGAAGTTGTTCCGCAACCAGCTACGTCGCTGCAACGTTCCACCCAACCATAGGCCAGCATGCTCCTTAATCTCTCAGCAGCGTTTCCACCCTCGAGCTGGGCATGATTCTCCAAGGAATAAGGGAACAAGCAGGCTTATACATAGCCAAGGATACACAAAACACATCCAAGCCAACATAGTTGGGTTTATTAGGCCATCCAAGAGTTGGGAAAGGCTAAATGCTAAGCTGGTGAGCTCATTATAGAGCTAGGAACACCTACACCAGAACTAGCCTGACTTCTAAGACACCCACACACACCTAACACAAGGAATCAGTCCCTTCTCTGCTACACAGTCCCTCAGGCCCTGCATTCCCTTCCAATGCTATTCAGGGGTTGTGGAGAAGAAATCCAGCCCTCTAGCTATGTCTGTGTGGTTTCCAGCCACCAGGTTTATCAAGCAACCAAGCCCCCATCCTTGCTCCCAACACAGTCCGAAGACCAACCATTGCACACATGCAATTAATCAGCTATTACAGCTTAACAAGGAAAAACGATTCCCAAGTGAATTCCAATAGCCCCAAACGTAACAGCAACCACAATCACCACATAAGGTAGACAACAATCTGTCCTAGCCAATTAAGAAAATGGAAAAGACTTACACAGTCCCTCACTAGGGAAGAAACTACATACTCTCAGCCTGTGCGTGAGGGAAACTTGCACCCGACCCCAAAACACAAAGGAAAACCATATGCACATCCATAAATTGGTAAGGAAGAACCCAGCAACACAACAAGTAGCCGAAAACGTGAATGGTCCCTTCACAGCAAATCATGGATGAGAAAAACACAACTCCCAGCTCATTGTGTGAGTAGCAACAACGCAAAACTCACAAATTGGCCTGTGAGGAATGGATACAACCACACCATCCACAAATCCATGGAGGAAGAACTGCGTGGGAAAAACTGGAAAGCTCTTGTGCATGGAGGTGAACAGACAAGGCAAGAATGGTGTCCCTCTAATGCGTGGAAAACAACCAGACTCTCGTGAGGCATGAACAACAATGGAGATAGCGTGAGTAGGGAGTGCAGTTGTGAGTTTTCTGGAGTGATGGCGGCAGTTTTCTTTTGCCATTGTGAAGTCAATCATGGGTGGAGTGTGCGTGTGGGAAAGGAATGGTAGTCCCGCCACACCACTCCCAAAAACAATAACTGCCTCAACCACCACCAGCAATTCTTAATGGAGGTGGTTGGATAAAACAAAGGTGGTGACACATGGGTTTTTCCCCTCATTGGCTAAGGTTTGACAATTTCCCCCACACCCTTATCCTTGTGAAAATCATGCCCCTTCTCAATTTAGTTTCCGTGAGCGTAGATGGTCGGGTTCATTTAATTAAATATGCATATGTACATGATGACAAAACTTAATATCTATGCCACATGCCCCGATACACTATCGGTGACAAATTCCAACCTGAAACATATCATAACCAATCAATGGTGGGGCCTTGGCCTTGAGCTCCACACCATGATCATTTACAATATATACATCATATACATTTAATGCAATGAGGTCAAAACTGGGGTGTTACGTTCCCCTCCCCCTTCAATAGCACTGTCCTCAGTGCTTTACAAAATTTGAACAAAATGCTACACTGGTATCGCCTCAGTGTTCCGCAAAATTGAACAAAAATGGATGTGCCAATCGCATGGCATCCTCTAGCTCCCATGTAGCCTCTTCAGGTCCGTAGTGCTCCCATTGCACCTTTACCTAACCTATGGTTTGGTTCCGGAGCATTGTGACCTTCCTATCGAGGATGCGCATTGGCTTGATTCGGAACTCTCCCTCGGGTTCCACCTGAATCACATCCCATTTTATCACATGGTTAGGATCATGTACATATCTCTTAAGAAAAGAAACATGAAAAACATTATGAGCTCTAGTGCTAGCAGGAAATGCAAGTCTATATGCAACTGGCCCTATTCTTTCAAGCACTTCAAATTACCCACAGTATCTAGGTGACAACTTGGCACAACCACCAAGATTCAAGGAACTCTTCCTTTCCCTCACTCTAAGGTAAACATGATCCCCAACACTGAACTCCATGTTCACCCTATGCTTATCTGCATAGATTTTATATCTGTCCTGTGCTGCTTTTAGATTCTGCCTGATCTTTACGACCTCTTGTTCCATTTCCTTGAGCAATTCTGGTCCAAGCACAATCATGTTCACTGGGTTATCCCAAGTCACTGGTGTCCTACACCTTCTTCCATACAAAGCTTCATACGGACTCATCCCCAAGGATTCCTGCTGTCCATTGTTATAAGCAAACTCTACCAAGTGCAAGTAATCTTCCCACTTGGTCGGTTTGTCCATCACATACATGCCAAGCATGTCTTCAAGCAACTGATTAACTCTCTCTGTCTGCCCATGTATCTGAGGATGGTATGCAGTGCTGAAGTTTAGCTTTGTACCCAAATATGCGAACAACCCCTTCCAAAAGTTGGAAGTGAACTTGACATCTCTGTCAGAGACTATTGCCTTTGGCAATCCATGCAATCTTAAAATCTCTTTCATGAAGATCTTCGCAATGTCATCAGTCTTATGCGTAGACTTAACCGGTATAAAATGTGCTGCCTTTGTCAACTTGTCCACCACAACCATGATGGAATCATGTTGTCTCCAAGTCATCGGCAATCCTGTAATAAAATCCATGGAAATAACTTCCCATTTCCATTCTGGAACTGGCAAAGGCTGCAACAAACCTACTGGATGTTGATGCTCAACCTTTACCTGCTGACATTTCATACACCTAGAAATGTACTCAGCCATATCCCCTTTCATTCCTGGCCAAAAGTACTTCTTCCTAGCTGTAGAAATCATCTTCTGATATCCTGGGTGACCAAAATACAGAGCTTGATGGATCTCATCCATAACATCTCTCCTCAAATCTGCTACATCTAGAATATAAATTCTACCTTTATAAGTGAGAAGTCCATCTTCTTCCAATTTATATCCCTCATACCTCTTCTCAAGACCTTGCTGCTGCAATTTGTCTTTTACCTGTTCATACAATTCATCTTCAGCAGCATGACTAACAATCTGCTACCTCAAATCTGATTGGAAAATACTAAGAGATGCCACATGCATTTCCTACACCTTCCTGCTGAGTGAATTAGCTACCTTATTTTCCTTTCCCTTTATGTGCTTGATTTCAAAATCAAACTCACATAAAAATTCTAGCCATCTTGCTTGCCTAGCATTCAGAGTAGGCTGATCAAACAAATACTTTAGACCACAATGGTCTATTCTGAGCTCAAATCTCCTACCCATCAAGTAATGTCTCCACATCTTGAGAGCATGTACTATGGCTGCAAGCTCTAGATCATGAGTGGCATAGTTCTTCTCATGTTCCTTCAGCTTTCTTGACTTATAACATATCACATGGTTGTCTTGCATAAGGACTCCTCCAAGCCCTTGTCCACATGCATCAGTACACACCACAAAATATTTCTCTGGATTGGCAACCTTTAATACTGGAGCACTGGTGAGAAGATCCTTCAACCACTGGAAACTTTCTTCACACCTCAACGTCCATTCAAACTTCATCCCCTTCTTTTGCAAAGAAGTGACGACATGTGCAACTTTGGAGAATCCCTCAATGAATCTCCTGTAGTATCCTACAAGTCCCATAAAATATCTTACATCTATCACATTTCTTGGAGTAGGCCAATTCATAATGGCTTCAATCTTATCAGGGTCCCCAGATATACCCTCCTCTGATATAATGTGACCCAAATACTGAATTCTATCTCTATAGAAATCACACTTGCTCAGTTTTGCATACAACTGATGCTCCCTAAGAAAATTCAATGTCAATCTCAAATGCTCTTCATGCTCTTCCTCATTCTTAGAATAAACAAGAATGCCATCAAGGAAAACAAGAACAAACTTGTCCAAATACCTACTGAAGACACTATTCATAAGGGACATAAATGTAGCTGGTGCATTTGTGAGACCAAATGGTACCACTACAAATTCATAATGTCCATACCTTGTTTTGAAGGCTGTCTTATGAATGTCTTCATCCTTGATTCTCACCTGATGGTAACCAGACCTCAAGTCAATCTTGGAAAATACCTTTGCTCCTCTCATTTGATCAAAGAGGTCATGAATCCTAGGCAAAGGATATTTATTCTTCACAGTAACCTTGTTCAACTGTCTGTAATCAATACATAACCTGAGTGTACCATCTTTCTTCTTTACAAATAGAACCGGTGCTCCCCAAGGAGACACACTCAGTCGGATATACTTCTTTTCCAACAACTCTTGCAGTTGCATCTTGAATTCTAGCATCTCTGGTGTACTCATCCTATATGATGCCTTGGACACTAGTGCTACTCCTGGCACAAGTTCAATAGTGAAATCAATGTCCCACTTTGGAGGAAGCCCTGGAATCTCATCAGGAAACACATCCCTGAATTCCTGTAACACCTGATAGCCTTCCAACCTAGGATTTATATCTCCCATTTCCTCCAAAATATGAGATGCATACAACTGGCAACCCTTCCTACAAAACTTATTTAACTGCATTGCTGAAACCTGTCGTACCGAAATCACCTTTGGAATACCTTTCACAACTAAGAGGTTCACTTCTTCATTCATGCATTCAAAATTCTTATTGTAATAGTCAAGCTTCACCCTATGAGCTTCTAACCAATCCATTCCAATGAGAACATCATAGGAACCAAGCGGTAGAACATTCAGATCTACACAAGTGACCAATCCATTCATGACCAATGGACATTTCTCTACCACTTCACTGACCTTTCTCTTAGTTCCAGTGGCTAGCTGAGCTAACCAAGACTTCCTATGCTTTACCTTCTTAAAAGCACAAATCTCCACTACTCTAGGAGTAATGTAACTGTGTGTAGAACCATGGTCAATCAAAATAGAAATAGATTGCTCACCAATATTACCTGCTACTTCAACCACAACTAACTGGTGATATGCTTGGTGGTCCTCTAGTGCTGCATAAATCCTAGGGATTGCCCTTGCTACTTGACCCACTGTTTCTGCTTCTTGAATGTTATAAGCTGGCCTTGCACTCTCATTCTCGAGTGGACAATTTCTGCGCATGTGGGGTCCTCCACATTTCCAACATTGAAGTGGCCCTCTATTCTGTTGTGGATCTTTAGGCTTTTCTCCTGTCACTCCAACTAGCTTACTCGCAGCTTGAGATGGCTACTTCTGCTGATTCCTGAAATTAGAAGGTTTGAAACCTTTCTTTCTTTGGTCAAAATTCTCATTCTTCTTGTCCTTCCATGCCTTAAGGTAATCCGGCTTACCTTTGATTTGCTCATAGAAATACTTAGCCTTCCTTATTGCTTCCTCAAGAGTTCTAGGTTCATAAAACTCAATTCTATCTTTCTAAGACTGAGGTAATCCACTCAGAAAACACTGGACCTTTACTTTTTCATCTTTGATGTACCGGACATACCTCAACAGCTCCAAAAACTTATTCGCATACTCTTCCATGGTCCATTGTTTCAATCTCAGCTCATGGAACTCCTTAATCTTGTCATCATAATACTTGTCAGAGAGGTATTTCTGCTTCAAATACTTCTTGAACTGCTTCCACTTGAGTTTCCTTTCACTGACCCTCTTTACTTGCTTGAAGTGTTCCCACCAAATGGATGCTCTTCCATATGGAAACTCTTGCCTTCATGTTTCCTGAATAATCATGCACTTGAAAGTACTTCTTTATCCCAAGAATCCAACCTTCAGCCTCTTGTCCAGTATTTACCTCACCATCAAACATAGGAGGTTTAGCTTTCTTAAATTTGTCCTGAGAGTGATCCCTATGGTGTCTCCTTCTTTTCCTTTTATGAGAAGAAGAACTTGAATCCCCGCTGGATTATTCAGAATCAGATGATCCACTAGAAGTCCTTCTCCTTCTCCTAGTACTGCTCTTACTGCCTTCTGGTCTTGCTGTACCTCATCCAGAGTCTATCTTTCTATGTAAGTCTGTCAAACTCTACAACATAGCAGCATTCAACTGATGCTGCTCTTCCTGGGCTTTGATCAGGCTTCTCATGGTGGCTGCAACATCTGACGGTGTCTCTTGGAATATCCTTCCATTAGACTCAATGTCATCATTTCTATTACGGACATTTTCTCCCATGGCATCTTCTACTCACTCATAAGAATCCCGAGCATCATATCCGTCATGGGTTCTCATAACTGAACCACCACTTATTTATCAAAATGCACTACCTAGAATACTGCTCTTGAAGGTGACTATGAATCTCCAAATGTGTTAGTAACACAACTGTTAGATGCATAACATTGATACAAACTAGCATTGATTACCTTCTCTTGGAAAAATCATAATACAATTTCATTTTCAGCTCTAAAAATCTACTGAAAAATAGCTGAAAATCCCACTGAAAAATAGTCAAAATCTGTTGGAGAAATCCCACGGAAAACTCAAATTTTCCTTATGCAGAATCGGCTTTCATTTCCACTATTGATCCGATGTTTCGGCAGTCAAAATGACTAACTCCTCCGCTGTACATCGACTGTTGAAACAACTAGCTCCTTCCGCTGTATCGGCAATCGAAACAACTAAATTTTTTCGATGTTCATCGGCTATCGAAACAACTAAATTTTTTTGATGTTTCGGGCCGATCCTCCTCTGGCTTTCGACGTATCGGCGGACTGATATTCTAAAGTTTTCCAACATGTCAGTGGTCCAATGTTCTAAAGTTTTTCGATGTTTTTTGTACTAAGAAAAAATTTCAAAAATCTTTCTTCTTTCTTCTGCCGACGGCATTGGAAGTGCTTTCGGCTAACTCAGCCGACGTATCAGCTGCTCAAACAGCTAACGCCTTCCGATGATCTCCATACTTAGAATATTTTTCAAATCTTCAAAATTTTTCCTCTTTAGTCTTCCTTTTCATCGGTGATCGGATCCACTATCCTTCAGAAGGATAGTCCTTTAGATAGCCGCAACAGCGGATGTTCAATCCACTAACCATCGCCGATGGCTAACGACTCCAGGACCTAGAAAAATTTTCGATCGGCTCAACTTTCTTCTTTCTGTCAACGAAATAGTCCCTTCCGCAGCCGCAATGGCGGAACCTGATCCTTGATCTTCTTCCGATTGGCGGCACAACCCGATCGGTATCGGCAGTCCTTTCTCGTCGGCAGGCTAGTGCTTTTGGCTTCTGAAACGGCAGGCGCTCAATCAACTATCTTCTTCCGATAGCTGACGTTTTCATTACTTAAATTTTTTTTAACTTTCCTTCCTTACGACGTCGATGATCGGAGGATTTTCTCGTCGGACGTGTAGTCCTTTAGCCATCCGCAACGGCGGGCGCTCGATCAGCTATTTTCTTCCGATAGCCGATGAACACTTAGAAAATTTCCACAATTTTCTTTCCAACTACGCCCCGTCGGGCATGCTTCCGCCTAGCTCTTCCGCTACATCGGAAGTATTTCCCACTAACCCTTCCGATGATTCGACTGTCCAACACTTAGACAACAATTTTTTTGAATTTTTCCAGACTTTTGCTGGGCAGAAAGAAATTCTGCTCCTATCACTACATCTTCGTGGCTCATTCAGGCCCATGCTGCAACATGAGCTCTGATACCACGCTATCACGTCCCCATCCCTCCGACCAGCGAAGAGGACGTGACCATGGCGTTAACCATCTGGGCTACCAGCCCCATGAACATGTGAATTCATAAAAATGTTGAAAACATAATGCATTGAAGTAGAATATGCACACATGAACATTTATCATGCACAGATGCAAATATTTATCATACGCAGTGGAAACAACACACATTCATACAAGCATTCATTCAACATGTTCATCTTGATCATTAACAGAAAATATGGTTGCATAAGTAAAAAGAGCAAGATCACTTATCTTATGAAGAAGTTGTTCTGCAACCAACTATGTCGCTTCAACGTTCCACCCAACCATAGGCCAGCATGCTCCTTAATCTCTCAGCAGCGCTGCCACCCCTGAGTTGGGCATGTTCTCCAAGGAATAAGGGAACAAGCAGGCTTATACATAGCCAAGGATACACAAAACATAGCCAAGCCAACACAGTTGGGTTTATCAGGCCATCCAGGAGTTGGGAAAGGCTAAATGCTAAGCTGGTGAGCTCATTATAGAGCTAGGAAAACCTACACCAGAACTAGCCTGACTTCTAAGACACCCACACACATCCAACACAAGGAATCAGTCCCTTCTTTGCTACACTGTCCCTCATGCCCTATTTCCCTTCCAGTGCTATTCAGGGGTTGTGGAGAAGAAAGCCAACCCTCTAGCTCCGTCTGTGTGGTTTCCAGCCACTAGGTTTATCAAGCAACCAAGCCCCCATCCCTGCTCCTAACACAGTCCGAAGACCAACCATTGCACACATACAATTAATCAGCTATTACAGCTTAGCAAGGAAAAATGATTCCCAAGTGAATTCCAACAGCCCCAAACGTAACAGCAACCACAATCACCACATAAGGAAGACAACAATCCATCCTGGACAATTAAGAAAATGTAAAATACTTACACAGTCCCTCACTGGGGAAGAAACTACATACTCTCAGCCTATGCGTGAGGGAAACTTGCACCCGACCCCAAAACACAAAGGAAAACCATATGCACGTCCACAAATTGGTAAGGAAGACCCCAGCAACACAGCGAGTAGCCGAAAATGTGAATGGTCCCTTCACAGCAAATCGTGGATGAGAAAAACACAACTCCCAGCTCATTGTGTGAGTAGCAACAACACAGAACTCACAAATTGGCCTGCGAGGAATGGATACGGCCACACCATCCGCAAATCCGTGGAGGAAGAACTGCGTGGGAAAAACCAAAAAGCTCTTGTGCATGGAGGTGAACAGACAAGGCAAGAATGGCATCCCTCTAATGCGTGGAAAACAACCAGACTCCCGTGAGGCATGAACAACAATGGAGATAGCGCGAGTAGGGATTGCAGTCGTGAGTTTTCTGGAGTGATGGCGGCGGTTTTCTTTTTCCATTGTGAAGTCAACCGTGGGTGGAGTGTGCATGTGGGCAAGGACTGGCAGTCCTTCCACACCACTCCCAAAAACAATAACTGCCTCAACCACCAGCAACAATTCTTAATGGAAGTGGTTGGATAAAACAAAGGTGGTGACACATGGGTTTTTCCCCTCATTGGCTAAGGTTTGACAATTTCCCCCACACCCTTATCCTTGTGAAAATCATGCCCCTTCTCAATTTAGTTGCCGCAAGCATACCTGGTCATGTTCATTTAATTAAATATGCATATGTACATGATGACAAAACTTAATATCTATGCCGCATGCCCCAATACACCATCGGTGACAAATTTCAACCTGAAACATAGCATAACCAATCAATGGTGGGGCCTTGGCCTTGAGCTCCACACCATGATCATTTACAATATATACATCATATACATTTAATGCAATGGGGTCAAAACCGGGGTGTTACAGAGAACACCTCTGGTTGTTCATATGGTTTATGTAATTTGTTACTTGACTTCAAATCAATACAGTACTGTCATTTCTTATCTCTTGTCTTTGTCTGAATGAATTTCTTCAAACAAATTTCAATCTTCTTTGTTTCAAATGGATAGATAATGTTGTTGATTATTTACAATTATTAAATGTGTTTATTTAACTCAGATTTATCTCTGTTATTTATTTATGCATTGTTAAAGTTTCATACAATTTATTTTATGAACTATCTTTATCTATTTCCGTGAATAATTGAACAACAATATTTAGCAGCATAATATGTTTGTTTTTCAATTTACGTGTGCTATGAAGGTTAATTCATAATGATAGAATATTGAATCACTAACTAATTGATTTTCATTAATTATCTTTGAATTAAGTGATGAGCTTCTAATTTGATTTACATTTTTGTTGATTGAATGAAAAGTACTTATTTGCTTACACATCTGGTTTACCTGCAGATCAACCCAGTACCCTTTTCACAGTAGTTTAGATCTAGATCAAGTTCCATTTCCTAGTTAGGTTTAATTTTTCCTATTCTTTATATCATCTGCCTTGTTTCCTAAAATAGGAAACAGATCCTATGTGGATCAAATCCAATCATAAGCCAGCGGAGGCTACAAAAGTATCCATGGGAGATTACCATCCCAAATAGCTCGAGGATAGAACAATACATGTGTGGGATTGTTTGAAGCCTTTGGTTGGGTTTTCTTCATGTTTTGCAAGCCTTAGACACCCTAATCAGCCACGTACACAGTTGGGGCTTCAACAAGGTAATTGCATTTTTCCAACAAATTTAGCATTTCCCATGGAAAATTCATCCATTTACCATGAAATCTCTTAGTAATTTTAACATATAAAACATAATTTATACTCATACATTGAATGATAACAAATTCTACATGGGTAATTAGAAAACAACTTGCATACACAATCATTTCCCACATAAATAATTAAATAATATCCATGATTTTGTTAAGGATTTTGATATTGTAATACGCTATGGTTTATCCCTTTGACATATTATTATTGTTGTTATGTTGGACATAGTGGCGTATGGTTCCTGAACTATGCTTTGATATTATTATTAATTTCATTATGTTGAACTTATAGAATAATTAATAAAATAAAAACAATCGGATGACCACTACCAAGAAAGAGAGTATGAGGAACCATGATGTTATGAGAAAGGGGTTGTGGAAAAGTGTTTACCTCTGTTTTTTGACCCTATGTTGATGTTTTACACCTTTATTATGTACTTGATGGACCCTATTGGTTACTTACCTTCACGTGTTATGTTGCTCCTTGGTTTTATTTACCTTGAGATTAAATTGTATTTAATGGTTGGAGTCCCTCTATCACTTAGTGCGCCCTTGTGAGTTATATTAGTGTGCCTCTTGGTGTAGCCACTTGATGTGTAAATACTATTTTCTATTTTTATAACGTAACTCTCATGCATTTACCTTGAGATTAAATTGTATTTGAAGGTTGGAGTCCCTCTCTCACTTAGTGCGCCCTCGTGAGTTAGATTAGTGTGCCTCTTGGTGTAGCCACTTGATGTGTAAATACTATTTTCTATTTTTATAACATAACTCTCATGCGTGTGTCCCTATCTCTCCCAATTTGAATATCTCATGAAGGAATTCAATTTGCGTGTGTTGGCTAGTCACTCTTGTGTGTTGGTTCATGTTTTGCTCTTGTGTTTTTGTTTGGCACTTGTAGTTTGATTTTGATGTTCTTGGTATGATATCCTTGTTGATATTGTTCCCAATATGAGTTACTCTAGAGACATTGGTATTTGTCCTGGAGAAACTATAATTTCCTTGGATTGGAAGTGCCACTTACCATTGGGTTATGGTTGTACTATTCTGCTAGAGCCATTGGAATTTCCCTAGAGTGGAAGTAGAGGTCATACCTACCATTGGATTGGGGTTGGAATAATTTCTTGAGAGAATTTGTGGTTTATTGTTCCCTTTATTGTGGCATCATGGTTACAGCTTGGGGTTTACCATTGCAAAGTGAGTTTTGGCTTGCATTGTGTCTATGGCTAGGTGGAACGTGGCATGGTTGATTCCGGTTGTGTATTTGGAAAAGATAATTGATTTAAATCATGTTTATTTAATTTATGTTACTATTATATGATTTATTTATGGTTTCACATGAAAATTTTGATAAAATTTATGATTTATTTGTGTAAGAAATTTCTCATGGAATTCAATCTATCTATGCAAGTAGATTTTGTGAAGGAATTGGAAACTAGTTTTTAGAATTTTGTGCACCAATTGTTTGAGGAAATGATTCATATACACATATTATAAAGAACTGATATTTATGACCCTTTTAATTATATATTGTGTATGTTTATGGTGCAGTAGCCTCGAAATTGTTTAAGACACTTCTATTTTATAATTCTACCTTTTATTCGAAAACTAGTTATTCGATTGGATTGTTTTGCATAGTTTGGAGATTTCACACATGAAGTGTTTGTAAGAATGGAATAGTGTTAATATTTGTCTCATGTATTATAAGTAAAATTTAAATTTTTGTGAGAATGTGATGGTAAATCTTCTTTATAGTGTTTTGGAAATGTCTTCCGAAATTTTAGATCAATTTCCAATTTCTAGCTCATTCAATGGAATTGCTTTGAGTAGATTTGTGATTTTGCATATGAAGTGTTTGAGGAAATGTTAGAATGAGATATACCTATGTTATTAATGATAATAAAAAAAAAAAAAATTTAATTGCATTTGAATGATTCTATGATCTATGAATTTGATTATTCTAACGATTCCTAGAATTACTAGTAAATTTGGATGAGTAGAATTAGCTAGTTTTGTGAGTTATCTAATGGAATTTATAAGAGAGGAAATATACAACCATATGAATGTAGGTGAACCCTGATATTATTTACATGAGCTATATTTTTCATATATTTATTTTCACTTGGAATTTGGAAAGTCAAATTGGAAACTAGGCACATCGCGGTGAAAATTGATAACTAGTTGCGGATTGAAATCTCTATTTTCGTAAAAAGGGAATGCTACAGCCATATGATCTATTTATAACAAGTTGTTAGTATGTATATTGATACTTATCAGGTGTTATCCTTTACTTATGGATGCAGTTCATTTTGTTTTAGTTATTTAAATGCAATTCCTTGTGATGAATGTTAACTAGTTTCATTGGAATTGATGGAAAAGATCACCTTACATGCAATTGGAATGATATGAAAATAAAACTTTAATTGGATGTAGGTGCATGTTTAGTTATGTTGGTAACATATGTAGTATTTATTTTGGGTTTAATGGCATGGTTACAAGTTGATTTTGTGCAATACTAGCTACTTATATTTAAAAACTAGTTAACTATTCTTATGGATTCTCTTTTGTAATTATTACGATTAATTATTGAAATTTTGGTAATTAGGCACTATTTACATGTAATTAGATGATGTGAAGCCATTTGGATTTATAATTTATGGTTATTTTGTAAAAAAATGGGTTTTTGATAAGTGTCATCATTTGCACACTAAGTGTCGTTAAGTGTGATAATTAACACCTTCATTACTAGTTATACGTGAATAAGAATAATTTGTATTTAGAAGTGGTTATGATATATAATATGTATTGGAGTGAATATTTTATGATATTATATGATGTTAAGAAACTTTCCCATCCCTTGGGTCATTTTTTGGAATGGTTATTGAATTTTTAAGTTAATGGTAATTAAAGGGATTTTGTCGAAATTAAATATTTGTTTGACCAATAAGCTGTGATAAAATTATGTAATAATCTTTATATATATAATGATATGTATCAGATACCCTTTTATATCCCTGGGGGACATTATAGGTGGTATTCGTGTTGTGGTTGCAACAATGCGACTATTGGGCCTATTGGTCGCTTTAAATTGAATAAAAGTTAAATGTTGCCTATATGAAAGTGTTTCTATATTTATGAAAGACGAAAAATTATTTGTTATTTTGAAGATTCAGAATATGTTTGAAAAGAATCATATCCTTTTTGCATTTTTCTTAGTTATTTATTTCAAAAATTGAAGACTAGTATAGTATGCTTTGTTTCTTCTTAACTAGAAAATTAATTATTATTTGAGAAAAGAAATAAATATGGTAATGGAATGTTAAAAAAAAATGAACATGTTGTAGATCATAGTAAATAATTTAACCCAAGAAGACCCCATAGAGAAAAATAATAGAGGGTGGAATTTAAACAGACAACCCCCTATAGACCTGAAGAGGAGTATGTAGAAAGGAGGAGGAGGAGTTCATCCCTTGACTTGGAACACTCAGTTAATTAATGTAATGAAAGATAACTCACCTTCAAGAATAGATCATGATAGAACTAATATCCTTAAATAATACCAAAAAAAATAAAGAAAGGAAAAGCAGGAAAACTTACTCTAGGATGGACTTTCCACTATACAACCGTACACCTCCCTTGAGAAAAAGAGCTAGAAATTTTGAGACTAGTCCAACCAAATTTTCAGTAGACTGTAATAGTAGAAGGAGAAGGTATGAACATGATCAGTTGATGGGAGAATTAATAAATATTAAACCTCCAAACTTTGATGGAAAAGTTAAATAGGGTAAAGAAGTAGAAACATGGTTAGTAGGGCTCCGAAAGTTTTTCCAATTACATAATTATTCATCAACCATAGAAGCAAGAATAGCTATCTATCATTTGCGGGGAAGAGACTCTCTTCAGTGGGAACATTTGGTTAAAATGAAATATATTGATGAATAAAATATCACTTGGAAAAGGTTTAAAATTATTTTCAACAAGAATACCTTTCAGAGAAATAATATGATAATAAGATGGAAGAATTATTCAAACTTAAGATAGGCAATTTAACTATGGATGCATAAGAGAAGACATTTATTGAACTGTTAACTTATGTAAACTATATAAAATATGGGAAATTTAATATTCAAATATTTCTAAGTGGACTACCAAATTTTTACAGGGATAAGATTCACTATGATATGCCTAAGACCCTTAAAGAACTAATCAGGAAGGAAAAACATTTGTATAAGTTGGATAAGAATAAGGACATATGAACTTGAAGGATAAGAAGAGTGTTACACAAGACCAAAAAAATAAGGGAACTAAGCCTCTTGTTGATAGAAGTGTTAATTTTCATAATAAGCCAGATTCAGATAAGAGACCTTCTGTTAGATGTTGGAATTGTAATGAGAAACACTATCCAAGGGATTATCCACATAAGAAAGGAGACAATATTCACAACATTATGGAAGAAACAGTAGGTGATGTTGGTAAGACTCGGAGGATTTATGCATGTTTGGAAGGTGTGCAGGCATACCATCAGTATCGCATGATAGAAGTGGCAGGTAAGGTTGGTAATAGAACTATGTCTATTTTCTTTGATTCAGGATCTAGTAATAGTTATGTTGCACCTAGTGTAGTTTGGAATTGTTATCTTAAGAAAATTAACCTTGAGGTAGTAGGCCTTGTACAATTAGAAACTGGAACTAAAAGAAAATTCACAAAAATTGTAATACGGTGTCCTTTGGAAATGAAAGGTTTAAATACTTTAGCATATTTGAATGTTATCCCCTTAGGTTCTTACGATGTTTTGATTGGTATGGACTAGTTTACTACACGCTGAGTTATCTTGGATTGTTACAATAAGACTTACACATGTCTAAATGATGAAGGAAATAGAGTAACAATTAAAGGAATACATAGAATGATATATTTAAGACAAGTTATAGCCTTCCATCTAAAGAAGTTTTTTAGAAAAGGGTGTCAAATTTATGTGGCTCACCTAGAAGAATATAAGGAAAAGGAACCTTAGTTACAGGATTACCCAATATTACAAGAATTTGTAGATGTATTTCAAGAGATACCCAGAATTCCTCCTAGAAGATATATAAACTTTACTATTGATATAGTTCCCGGTACAGTTCCTTCTTCTAAAGTCCCTTATAGGATGAGTACACCTAAATTGAAAGTGTTACAGATGTAGTTATAAGAGGTATTAAAGAAAGGTTATATCAGGCCTAGTGTTTCACCTTGAGGAGCACCAATTTTATTTGTAAGAAATAAAGATGCTACCTTGAGACTTTGCATAGACTACAGACAATTAAAGAAAGAAACTATAAAAAACAAGTGTCATTTACCCAGAATTAATGACTTATTTGATCAATTAAGGGGTTCCACAGTGTTTTCAAAGATAGATCTCAGGTCGACTTATCATCAGTTCAAAATTAAGGAAGAGGACATCATTAAGACAACTTTTAGAACAACATATGGTCACTATGAGTTTAAAGTTGTTCTATTTGGTTTGATGAATGCACTAGCTACCTTTATGTGCTTAATGAATGGGATTTTTCAAAAATATTTGGACAAGGTTGTGATTGTTTTCTTAGATGGCATAGTAGTTTACTCGAAGACAAAGAAAGAACACGAAGAACACTTGAGACTAGTAATGCAGGTACTAAGAAAGAATCAACTTTATGTTAAGTTAAGTAAGTGCTCTTTTTATTAGAACAATATAAACTACTTAGTACATATTGTATCGGAATAAGAAATCTCAATTGACCTTGAAAAGATAGAATCAGTTATGAATTTTCCAACACCTAAGAATGTGTCAGAAGTTAGATCTTTTATGGGATTAGCAGGTTACTATCGCAGTTTTGTAGAAGGATTTTCAAATATCGCACATCTGATAACTTATTTACAAAATAAAGTTATAAAGTTTGATTGGACATTCAAATGTGAAACAATTTTTTCAGAAGCTTAAAGATATGCTTACTAGTGCACTGGTTTTGAAAATTGTGAATCTAGATGAAAAATTTGTGGTATGTACATATGCATGTCAGTAGAGCATCGATGGTATGTTAACTCATAATGGACAGGTTATTTGTTATGAGTCTAGGAATTTAAAGGAACATGATTAAAAATATGCTACACATGACTTGGAATTAGCAGTAGTAGTACATGATTTAAATATATGGAGACACTACTTAATGGGAAAGAAAATTGAATTAAGAACTAATCACCATGGACTAAAATACTTGTTTGAACAACCTAATCTAAATGCAATACAAATAAGATGGATGGAACTACTATGTGAATATGATTTTGACATTAAACATATAAAAGGAAAAGAAAATAAAGTGGTGGATGCACTTAGTAGGAAAATGCATGGAATGCGTGGAGTTATTAGTATTAGCACTTCAAATTCAAATGATAGAAAAAAAGAGGCAAACAGAACAGATGAACTATTTCAATAGGTAAAAGAAGGATTGTAGAAATAGGGAACAACACATAAGTTTGAACACTAGGAATACTTAAGTATAAGAACAAGGTCTACATTCCTAACTCAGAAAACATAAATATTCAAAGAAATTGGTTTTAAAAGAAATGCATGATGTACTGTATGCAGGTCACTATGGTTATCAGAAGACAATAGAAGACACTAATAAGGATTATTACTGGCGAGGAATGAAAAATGAAATTGCATATAACATAGCTAGATGCTTAGAATGTTAGAGAGTAAAATTTGAATGTAGAAACCCTACAGATTTATTACAACCTTTATAGATACTAGAATGGAAATGAGATGTAGTTAGTATGGATTTTATCATGAAATTACCTAAGACAAGGTCACAACATTATGATATTATGGTAGTGGTATAGAAATTAACTAAAGCATCTCACTTTATACCAGTTAATACTTCATATAAAGCAACTGAAATAGCAGATATTTATATGAAAGAGGTAGTTATATTGCATGGTATTCTGAAAGCAATTGTGTTAGATAGGGATTCAAAATTCATAGTTCATTTTTGGAAAAGTTTTTTTTAAAGGTTTTCGAAAATATTTGAATATGAGTACTGAACATCATCCTCAAATAGATGTATAGATAAAAAGGTTTAATCAGGTTATTGGAGACATTTTGAGAATGTATGTAATGGATCAACCTATTAAATGGGAGAATTATTTGAATCTTGTGGAATTTTCTTATGATATTTGCTATCACTCTTCTTTGAAAGTAGGTCCCTTTGAAGTAATGTATGGAAGAAAATGCAACACACTTACTAGTTAGGACAATCCGACAGATAGAGTTATCATTGGGTTTGTTGGCCTCCCAACAAGATCCCTTTCCAAGCTGCTAAGGAAAGGGAACCCCCCAGAAATAAGTTTTGAAAAATTTTGAAATTTTGTAGCTTTTAGATACAAAATCGTCATACGAGATTTTTTCTTTGCTATTTTTCATTATTCTTTTTGGTTTTGATTTTGTAATTATTTTCTTTTGATTTTTGTAAATAAAATTTTTATCATTGAAAAGATAAAAGTTTCAAAAAATCGTTTAAAGCGTGTCTTAACCAAAGGATGATTAGTTCTTCACTCAAACTAGTATAACCTGAAACCTACACAGCATAATCACAAGCTGAATCAGAGAGATTTGAATAATAAAACCTAATGAAGGGAAGTCAAAACATATATGTATATCCAACAATTATGTTAAAGTATTGCATGATTTTCTCACTAAAGTTCTATTATGATGACTAAAACACTATGAATACTTTACCATTTTATCGTTATCCTATAGTCTTGACATTCCTTTTATTTATCCTTTGGTTCCTTGACTTTATGGATTTTTCATTTCATTTTGATTTGTTTTAAATGCTGGACAAATAAATTCTCATTTTAATTGATATCTCCTATGAATGATTATTCGACATGACTTAAATATTGAAGAGATGACACGTTTAGATCTTCATGATGATACGATCTCATGAGATGTCACCTTACTAACTACTTCAATGCCATCTGTGCTACAACATGAAGCTACTTAATGGAAGTATGGTACTCTCAGTACGCACCACATGATGTATGTGACAGGAAATTATGTGTCTCGAAAACCTCATAATGTTCGTTTCATTGTATAGGCTTTTGACTCACCCATTTTTCATTTTCGAGTATGGAAATATGCAGAGCTCTGTTTCTGTCATGGCATTAGAGAAATGCTGAATAGATTTCATTACCAGAGACTGTTTTGGCCACATGTTGTTCAGGATATAGGCTTGTAGAAGGAAAGTTCCATTATGATCTTGTCGAGCATTCTTGAAATTTCTAAGTTGCCTCCAAGACAAAGTTTTGGCATACGATTCGTGTTGAGAGAAATAGACAATCAAAGAGTCAAAATGTGTGAAGGAAGAATTCGTGTAATATGGAAGAGCGCACACACGTTTTGTTTCTACTAGTGTTTGAGTCGGGTCTTGAAGAGGAGTTGCTCAGAACTGGAATTTTGGCATCACACCAATCGTATGGTTGGTCGAGTCTTTGTGCTCTAAACACAAGCTAGGGTTCCATTGTTTGGTATTTGTTGCAACATCTTGCCTTAGCATCAGCTCTGTCCATCATGAGAGCTTAGCAACATTCAAATTCCTTTTGCCGTGTATAAGGAATTGGACTAGTCGCATTGATCCCTAGGGTTTGATTGAGTATTTCTCAATCTGGTTCACACAGTATCGTCTTGATTAAGCTTGGTTTCAATTCTGAGTTCATGATTTCATGATTCTAGTCTGCGTAACACATTTAGGGTTTGATTTGGAAAATGGAACTAGTTCAAATGCTATAAACAAGAGCTTAGTCTGGGCATTCTGGGAATTCACTTGGCGATTTGGTTTGGCAAAATTGATAACAACAAATTTCTGGTAAGTTTAGCTCTGCTATACAGCTTAATAATCGAATCGTGGAATACAAATGACCGTGAATTTCATTTCTGTTTTGGATTTTATCTCTGTTTTCATGAGCTTGCAAAATTCTCACTTTGGTCAAACTCTGATTTGTACAGTCTGAATAACAAGGTTTAGTTTTAAATTTCAGATTGAAAATTCATTGCTTGAAACTGAAATTCAGGTTACAGTTTGTTTCTAAACAATTATGGTCATCCCCAGGCTTCGTTTTCGAGGATCTTGTCCATATTATATCATTAAACAAAGGTTTCTTTGAATGCTAGGGTCTTGATATCCGTTGCATGCTTATTGGAAAGATACCTATTCAAGAAGTCTTGCTAGGACAGCCTAGTTTGTTGTTAAAATATAATCCATTTCGTTTCTGGAAATAAGTTTCCACATTTTCTAAAAAGTCTGAAATGAACTCAAGTTTTGACTTGTCTTTTGGAAACAATTTAGTCACATCTTCCTAAAATCGAGTGAGTCATGTATCATTATAATGATTAAATAGTGCAGAATTCCTTCCATAATTCGTTCTGGGCATGTTTAATATTCTTGAACCATGAGAAAGTGGAATACTCTTAGGGTTTGTCTACACTTTATCAAATCTGGAAACAATGATTCATTTGAACAAATTTATGAAAGTCAATGACATTACCCTCATTCAGGGTTTTCATTTTTGGAAATGATCTAATGCGAGATATTCAGACATGTTGAAACCGGTTTATTCTTTGGTTTTAATTCTCAGAATGTTTTCATGAATGAAGATAATACATGATTGTTACGATGGTTCAATTCTGGAATGTTTATCATTATGCTTGATTTAGTTTCTGTTATGAACATGACTCAAAAGATGATTGCAGAAACAGATGTCTATTTTGAATTGTTTTCATTTGAATCAAGTCTACTGGAAATCATTATGCTATTTGTTTAAAATACAGTTTTGAGCATTTGAGTCTTGTTTCTGTTTGAAATTTAGATTTCGATATTAGAGATTCAACGAGATTCTGGAAACAAATGATTGAGTATGCCTGATTTTTTATGAATCACAGTCTTGTTGAAAGTGACAGAAACATTCTGAAGTGACAAAAATGATTATCTTCATATTGTTCTTACTTTGTTAACAAATGGCTGAATTGAAATTACTATATTCAACTATTAACTTGATTATTATAATGAATTTCATGAATGTATATGAAATGGTTATGGGTATGAATAGTCAATTTTGATTCTGAGAATGATAGGAATACAAAACAAGAAAAGTCTGATATAGAATGAACCTAAGTTTGTTGATTTGGATCAAATCAATGTTCTAACCTCCTCTGTAGCTCAAACTATGTTGGATCTAAAGGATCAGTCTCCTTTGAACTCTCCTGCATCCTTTGAAAAAATTTAGGCCTGATAATAATGATAAGTATAAATTCATCTCTCATTATTGTTTTCTGATATCATTGCTTTAATGATTAAACAGGTTGATTTGAGGATTATGGAGATAAGGAGCATGTGGAGCATTCGTGGCTGGATTGGAGGAAGTAGTTGTGATTCATATGGTGATGAAATATTCGATATTCATATTTTGAGTGAATTTTTGAAAGTCAAATTCATAGGTGTCCTTTTAAGAGATATGTACTCCTAAAGTATCTCAGTCCCTTGATTTTTGTAAAACATTTCTATGTTCAACATGATTTGTTAATGACTAATCTCTTCCTAAGAAAGATTATTTAAACAATTATTTGGGAAGAGTAAAGGGGGGGTCGATGGTTTGGAAAAGGGAAGAACAGGATCAGTTTACCATTACCTGTAGCTAAAGACAATTTCTTGTTAGCAGTTGCAGCATCTTTTGACTGGTGATATTTATAAATATATTTGCAGTATTTTTACTATGGAAATGTATTTATAGTATCGTATGATCTTGTGATTTCTTTTCATAGTCTTTATGTTTTTTCATATTTCTTTAAAGAAATGTGCAGATGCATCATGTTTAACTGTCGATTTATGTTGGTTTAACTTGCAAATTCATGTCATATAGTAAATTTGATGTTATCATTATAATGTATGTGATATACTTGTTCTTTGTGTTGTCTTGTTTAAATCTCAGAATTTCTTCTGAAATTTTCAGGATTCTCAGCATATTATCATTATTTGCAAGTTGATTCCAGGGTAAATAATATCATGCTCTTGATCAGGATAGGATACGTAGGATATATAAGTGGTAGTTTTTATTTAATTTATAGAAACTATATTCAATCATATTTTTACACTTACACTTTGCCAAGTTCCCTTTCAGTCTTGTTATGAATGTACATGTGTCTATAGTGTAATTTATGTAATTGGTTTGAATTTATTAATATTCTCTTAACTATTGATTCTTGCATTCATAGGTTAAATGGTTTAACTAGAGTAATTTTGAGTTATCAGTTGTGTAAAATATCAACCAACTTAGTAATTATCTTCAACAGTTTTCTTTGTATATTCATAGGTGTAGTATAGGTTTAGTTAACAAACATTAACTTCATTTTTTCCTTTGAGTCTTCCTCCTGTAGCTGGGAGTAATTTAGGGAAGGTAACGGGGCCTTAATCCTATCAAAAACAGCTACCTAACGAATGAGAGTAGCTTTGAAAGCTTTTGGATCAGGTTTTCTCTCGGTTGACTAACGGCCCATTCAGCCCGTCAACAATGGCGCTAGAAGGAGGGCCTGATCAGCAAGAAGGCCATTTTGAGTTGTTTGATTTTTTATTTCATTTAATTTTATTTTTTACTATGAAATGGCTGATATCACTGTTTTAGATCATGCTTTCAGCTTTCGTACATCTGGTGAAAGTTTTTCTCCAGAGATATCTAATTTTTTGCGACGATTGAGCTTCAATGGAGAAGGTAAGATTTCTGCTTCTCATCAACTTTCGAAATTTAATTCTTTTTGTGATTTCATAGATCTATCTGATGAGTTTGAAAAATGTAGGCTTTTTGCAGCTACTTTCACAGGAAGAATTCTGAGTTGGTTTAAGTTCTTGCTAGCAAAATCCATTCATTCATGGAAACATTTTACGACACTATTTCTTAATGCTCATGAGGATTATAGCTACAAGAAACTTGGACTTGAGTTAGAAAATATTCGTAGACATAAAGATGAATCTCTTGATGATTTATTTTCCATATTTATGTTAATATGTTGCATGTTTCGTGAAGGACACCAGCTTTCCGAAAAAGACAAATTGGATTGGTTTCTCTATCTTACCTCTCTCTCTGATTTTCATGATTTGGAAAAGAATAAAAAAATTGCAATAGATAGCATGCATGTTAGTTCATCAGTTGAAAATGATTTAGAATCTATTTTTACTAATTCCACTGCTGAAAATGAAATTGTTGAAAATGGACAAATCACAGAATCTTATGATAAGCAATTTCAAGAACAAGAGAATAAACATGACGATTCAACTTTTACATTAAGTGATAATTCTAAAACTCTTGTTGTTCACACTACAATGGAAGACGAATCACAAATTCTAAATTCTTCAACTGAATGTGCTAGTGATGATATAATTTCATTATCTTCTTCTCATGATGAGTTAGTTCCTTTCATTCCTTCACAAAATTCATTAGTTCAGAGTTTTACTAATGATGCTTCTGTTAAAACGGTCAAACAAACAAATTGTAGCAATAGAGAAACATTTAATATTTTATACTCTGAATCTTACTATTCTTTGTATCCTGATGTTTTTGCTGATCATAGATTACATTTACATGTTAATGATTTTCTAAGAAATACTCCATTATGGTCAGATTTTGATAGGATACAAAGGAATACATTTTTGGAAGATGAAGGACACATTGATATCCATTCTTATTTATTTCAAATTTGTCATGAAGAAGATCATAATTTTTCTACTACCGTCACTCATCAGACTCATGCATATTCATTTATTTCATATTTTGTCAGTAAGGATTATGATTTAGTTTGTAATATTGAAAGGGATGCACAATTTATTTATGATATATTGAACATTGATTTTCTTCATTGCAACATGATAAGCATATCTGAAGTTAATGTCATCAATTTTAATCTTCACATTAAAAGACACAATGATGTATTTGATTTCCAAATAATACCCAAATGTCATTTTGTTCTTTTAAAATTTAGTCATGATGATATTGTGTTTAAAGATACGTTTTTTACCGAATCCTTTTCACGAATTTTGAATCATTTTCCTGATGAGATTCTTCTTAGCCATGATTCTCATAAGAAATCTATTTTTCCCCAACTCGATTTTTATGATCCGATCTATACATGGTTGGAGGAATCATTTAACAAAAGGTTTCCATGTCATCTTTCATGCTTTGTACATACAAAATTTGATTTGATTTATTTTCTTCATTTTAAAGCATTCCAATTTCCAATACTCATACATGACTTGTTTTCTTTGGCAGGTTTCAAGCTACGCGAATGGCTTCATTGGAAATACACATTTACTTAGTCTGTATATATTTTATTTTATTAGTTTAGATTAGGTTTATAATTTAGATTAATTTATGTTTGTTTCTCTTCAATAAATGCCGGTATGAAGATAACAAAAGTATTGAAGCTGAAAATGAGATGGCCACGAACATCTACAAGGATATATTCTTTACCCTCTCTCATTTTTTGTTTTTCTTTATTTTTATTTCCAAAAACATTCATGTCCCAGTCATATTATTAATTGTAAAATTATAAAACTTTGATATGGAATGTTTTAAATGAATATTTTTGATCTCATAACTGCAAAAATGTAGTTGACCTTTTACAAGTCTTATTTCTTTCTTTTCAAATAAGACCTTGTTAAATCAAACCCCTCATGATTTATTAAGAAAACAAGCATTGTCATTGCTAACTTTTGTATAAGTTAGTTGTATAGTTAGGAGATTTTGATTTACATTTGGTCTTAGTTATTTTTAATAAGCAAACACTGGTGGGTGATTCTGAACTTATCCAGTGAATGGCGAAATTCTGAAAACTTACTTTCAGTAACTTGCTGAAAGTAAATTTTTTATATCGTATTTTTGTAAATATTTTGATTGATTTTCTTTCTTTCATTTTCTGCTGAATTTTTGTTTTTGACTTCTTCAAAACCTGAAAATCTTTAAATTTTGGGAAGCTGTCTTTGTCACAAGCTCACAATCTGATTGCAGAAAACAGTTAAGCTGTTAAAAAGAAAAAGAAAAAAAAAGAAACTGTCTTCATTTCATATTTGAAAAATTTGCACAAGAAACTAAAACTGTTGTAAAAGAAAAGAAAGATACTAGGCAAAGACTAAGATCGTGTTTTATTTCTTTTATCATTATCCCCAGATTTGCTGAAATTAATAGATCACGAATTCATCCTTACTAGGAATATTATTACTCAGTCAGAAATCAGCCTTGGGAAAACAATTGAAAGTTAGAAACGAAACCAGTAATCTCTAAGTCCTTTACGCTATCCTACTCGTAAAGATTTTCCAGATACGTTCCCCCATTATAAGATGCAGATCTTTAAATAGATAAGCACTCAAGATTTGGGTATGAAACCTTCTTCAATTTATTTGTCCAGGGATATAAGCCATTGGGTAAAAAGGGTTAAAAGATGGTCCCTTTCAAGGCTATGGACGCCTGCTGGATGGAGTGGCTCCGTCTGTGACCAATTTGGATTCCAAATCATAAGTACTACATTTGTACAAAACTATAAGAATCCATAAGTCATCCCATACTCATAAAGAGTTTCCAATGCTGCTTACCCTTAATAAATTCAGAAGTCCTAAATGCTCATATGTTGAAATTTTATCTTGGGACAAGAATGTTGGGATTGACGGTTAAAAGCTAACCCTTTCGAGGCTATGGACGCCTGCTAGCTGAAGGGATAGAACTATATTATTGGGACTAAATCTATAAATGCTCGTTAGTTATCAGAAGTTCTTTGAATTCCCAGAGCTAATTTCTTTCCAAGTTTTGAATTTTCTGAAAAAACTTTAAAATTCATGCTATTCCTGAAAGTAATCTTTGGATAATCATAAAATACTTGAAATCAAGCACAGTCTGACATTTAGTGTTATAAAAAAAGGAACAGTTTTCTGATTTCTGTATTAAAAAGCTTTAATCTGATTTGAAGACAGTCTTTTCTTCTTGCTTCAAGATATCTGATCACTGATGATGTGTTTGTTCAAAGATAACTGCTTCACCCCGTGAGTCGCCATTTGTTGGCCTCCCAACAAGATCCCTTTCCAAGCTGCTAAGGAAAGGGAACCCCCCAGAAATAAGTTTTGAAAAATTTTGAAATTTTGTAGCTTTTAGATACAAAATCGTCATACGAGACTTTTTCTTTGGTATTTTTCATTATTCTTTTTGCTTTTGATTTTGTAATTATTTTCTTTTGATTTTTGTAAATAAAATTTTTATCATTGAAAAGATAAAAGTTTCAAAAAATCGTTTAAAGCGTGTCTTAACCAAAGGATGATTAGTTCTTCACTCAAACTGGTATAACCTGGAACCTGCACAGCATAATCACAAGCTGAATCAGAGAGATTTGAATAATAAAACCTAATGAAGGGAAGTCAAAACATAGATGTATATCCAACAATTATGTTAAAGTATTGCATGATTTTCTCACTAAAGTTCTATTATGATGACTAAAACACTATGAATACTTTACCATTTTATCGTTACCCTATATTCTTGACATTCCTTTTATTTATCCTTTGGTTCCTTGACTTTATGGATTTTTCATTTCATTTCGATTTGTTTTAACTACTGGACAAATAAATTCTCATTTCAATTGATATCTCCTATGAATGATTATTCGACATGACTTAAATATTGAAGAGATGACACGTTTAGATCTTCATGATGATACGATCTCATGAGATGTCACCTTACTAACTACTTCAATGCCATCTGTGCTACAACATGAAGCTACTTAATGGAAGTATGGTACTCTCAGTACGCACCACATGATGTATGTGACAGGAAATTATGTGTCTCGAAAACCTCATAATGGTCGTTTCATTGTATAGGCTTTTGACTCACCCATTGTTCATTTTTGAGTATGGAAATATGCAGAGCTCTATTTCTGTCATGGCATTAGAGAAATGCTGAATAGATTTCATTGCCAGAGACTGTTTTGGCCACATGTTTTTCAGGATCTAGGCTTGTAGAGGGAAAGATCCATTATGATCTTGTCGAGCATTCTTGAAATTTCTAAGTTTCCTCCAAGACAAAGTTTTGGCATACGATTCGTGTTGAGAGAACTAGACAGTCAAAGAGTTGAAATGTGTGAAGGAAGAATTCATGTAATCTGGAAGATTGCACACACTTTTTGTTTCTACTAGTGTTTGAGTCGAGTCTTGAAGAGGAGTTTCTCAGAATTGGAATTTTGGTATCACACCAATCGTATGGTTGGTCGAGTCTTTGTGCTCTAAACATGAGCTAGGGTTCCATTGTTCAGTATTTGTTGCAACATCTTTCCTTAGCATCAGCTCTATCCATCGTGAGAGCTTAGCAACATTCAAGTTCCTTTTGCCGTGTATAAGGAATTGGACTGGTCGCATTGATCCCTAGGGTTTGATTGAGTATTTCTCAATTTGGTTCACACAGTATCGTCTTGATTAAGCTCGGTTTCAGTTCTGAGTTCATGATTTCATGTTTCTGGTCTGCGTAACACATTTAGGGTTTGATTTGGAAAATGGAACTAGTTCAAATGCTATAAAGAAGAGCTTAGTCTGGGCATTCTGGGAATTCACTTGGCGATTTAGTTTGGCAAAATTGATAACAACAAATTTCTGGTAAGTTTAGCTCTGCTATACAGCTTGATAATCGATTTGTGGAATACAAATGACTGTGAATTTCATTTCTGTTTTGGATTTTATCTCTGTTTTCGTGAGCTTGCAAAATTCTCGCTTTGGTCAAACTCTGATTTGTACAGTCCGAATAATAAGGTTTAGTTTTAAATTTCAGATTGAAAATTCATTGCTTGAAACTGAAATTCAGGTTACAGTTTGTTGCTAAACAATTATGGTCATCCCCAGGCTTCGTTTTCGAGGATCTTTTCCATATTATATCATTAAACAAAGGTTTCTTTGAATGCTAGGGTCTCTATATCTGTTGCGTGCTTATTAGAAAGATACCTATTCAGGAAGTCTTGCTAGGACAGCCCAGTTTGTTGTTAAAATATAATCCATTTCGTTTCTGGAAATAAGTTTCCACATTTTCTGAAAAGTCTGAAATGAACTCAGGTTTTGACTCGTCTTTTGGAAACAATTCAGTCACATCTTCCTAAAATCGAGTGAGTCATGTATCGTTATAATGATTAAATAGTGCAGAATTCCTTCCATAATTCGTTCTGGGCATGTTTAATATTCTTGAACCATGAGAAAGTGGAATACTCTTAGGGTTTGTTTACACTTTATCAAATCTGGAAACAATGATTCATTTGAACAAATTTATGAAAGTCAATGACATTACCCTCATTCAGGGTTTTCGTTTTTGGAAATGATCTAATGCAAGATATTCAGACTTGTTGAAATCAGTTTATTCTTTGGTTTTAATTCTCAGAATGTTTTCATGAATGAAGATAATACATGATTGTTACGATGGTTCAATTCTGGAATGTTTATCATTATGCTTGATTTAGTTTCTATTATGACCGTGACTCAAAAGATGATTGCAGAAACAGATGTCTATTTTGATTTGTTTTCATTTGAATCAATTCTACTGGAAATCATTATGCTATTTGTTTAAAATACAGTTTTGAGCATTTGAGTCTTGTTTCTGTTTGAAATTTAGATTTCGATATCAGAGATTCAACGAGATTCTAGAAACAAATGATTGAGTATGCCTGATTTTTGATGAATCATAGTCTTGTTCAAAGTGACAGAAACATTCTGAAGTGACAAAAATGATTATCTTCATATTGTTCTTACTTTGTTAACAAATGGCTGAATTGAAATTACTATATTCAACTGTTAACTTGATTATTATAATGAATTTCATGAATGTATATGAAATGGTTATGGGTATGAATAGTCAATTTTGATTATGAGAATGATAGGAATACAAAACAAGAAAAGTCGGATATAGAATGAACCTGAGTTTGTTGATTTGGATCAAATCAATGTTCTAACCTCCTCTGTAGCTCAAACTATGTTGGAGCTAAAGGATCAGTCTCCTTTGAAATCTCTTGCATCCTTTGAACAAAGTTAGGCCTGATAATAATGATAAGTATAAATTCATCTCTCATTATTGTTTTCTGATATCATTTTTTTAATGATTAAACAGGTTGATTCGAGGATTATGGAGATAAGGTGCATGTGGAGCATTCGTGGCTGGATTGGAGGAAGTAGTTGTGATTCATATGGTGATGAAATATTCGATGTTCATATTTTGAGTGACTTTTTGAAATTCAAATTCATAGGTGTCCTTTTAAGAGATATGTACTCCTAAAGTATCTCGGTCCCTTGATTTTTGTAAAATGTTTCTATGTTCAGCATGATTTGTTAATGACTAATCTCTTCCTAAGAAAGATTATTTAAACAATTATTTGGGAAGAGTAAAGGGGGGGTCGATGGTTTGGAAAAGGGAAGAACAGGATCAGTTTACCATTACCTGTAGCTAAAGACAATTTCTTGTTAGCAGTTGCAGCATCTTTTGACTGGTGATATTTATAAATATATTTGCAGTATTTTTACTATGGAAATGTATTTATAGTATCGTATGATCTTGTGATTTCTTTTCACAGTCTTTATGTTTTGTCATATTTCTTTAAAGAAATGTGCAGATGCATCATGTTTAACTGTCGATTTATGTTGTTTTAACTTGCAAATTCATGTCATATAGTAAATTTGATGTTATCATTATAATGTATGTGATATATTTGTTCTGTGTGTTGTCTTGTTTAAATCTCAGAATTTCTTCTGAAGTTTTCAGGATTCTCAGCACATTATCATTATTTGCAAGTTGATTCCAGGGTAAATAATATCATGCTCCTGATCAGGATAGGATACGTAGGATATATAAGTGGTAGTTTTTATTTAATTTATAGAAACTATATTCAATCAGATTTTTACACTTACACTTTGCCAAGTTCCCTTTCAGTCTTGTTATGAATGTACATGTGTCTATAGTGTAATTTATGTAATTGGTTTGAATTTGTTAATATTCTCTTAACTATTGATTCTTGCATTCATAGGTTAATTGGTTTAACTAGAGTAATTTTGAGTTATCAGTTGTGTAAAATATTAACCAACTTAGTAATTATCTTCAACAGTTTTCTTTGTATATTCGTAGGTGTAGTATAGTTTTAGTTAACAAACATTAACTTCATTTTTTCCTTTGAGTCTTCCTCCTGTAGCTGGGAGTAATTTAGGGAAGGTAACGGGGCCTTAATCCCGTCAGAGATAGCTACCTAATGACTGAGAGCAGCTTTGAAAGCTTTTGGATCGGGTTGTCTCTCAGTTGACTGATGGTCCATTCGGCCCGTCAACATGGCCAGAATTATTAAAGGAAATGAAATATCAGATGGCCAAGATTGAACAGAATTTGAATACAGCACAGGATAGACAGAAAAGTTATGCATATCAAAATAGGATTGACAAACAGTTTTAGGTTTGGGATCTTGTGTTTTTGAAAGTGAAAAAAAAAATACTTTAAACTTGGGGAATTGTTCTAAACTAGTACAACTAGATATTGTAGGCCCTTTTAGATTTTGGAAAAGATAGGACCGGTTGCTTATAAACTAGCATTTCCTCCTAGTATAAAAGTGCATAATTTGTTTCATGTCTTTTAGTTGAAAATTTATGTGCATGATCATAGGCATTAATTGACTGGAATATGATACAGGTAAATTTTAGAGTAGATGATTTTGTTTTACATTAGATGATGATGCATATGATAGGATATATAGTTGCTTAGATTTTTTTGATACTAACATATGATCCTTGTTATCATGTTGGTATATATATGATTTCATGTTGATGGGTATACATGATGTTGATTATGTTTTCTATATATATTTGATATGACTAGGTGTATTCAAAAAGAGGCTTTTCGATAGAGCATTTTACCATTGTAGGTAAGAAGACCAAGTTGCTCAAGAATAGAGAAATCCATTGGGTTAAGGTTCAGTGGAGGCACTATACTCCTGAGGATATGACTTGGGAATAGGAAGATGTGATGATGGATTCATACCCTCATATGTTTTGATATTTTGTGGCATGTATGCATATGCATAAAGGAAGATGTATGGTTTAAGGTGGGGGGGATTTAATACCCTTTGGTTTATCCCTTAGGGATATTATTATTGTTGTTATGTTGAACATAAGTGCACATGGTGCATGGAATATGGTTTGCACATTATTATTAATTTTATTATGTTGAACTTATCAAATAATTAATAAAATAAAAACAATTGGATTATCGTTGCCACGAAAGAGAGTATGAGGAACCATGATGTTATGAGCAAGGGGTTGTAGACTTGTTTTTACCTATGTGTGTTGACCCTATGTTGATGTTGTACACATTTATTATGTACTTGATGGACCCTATTGGTTAGGTACCCTCACATATTATGTTACTCCTTGGTTTTGTTTACCTTGAGATTATTTTTTTATTTGAGGATTGGAGTCGCTCTCTCACCTAGTGTGCCCTCATGAGATGGATTAGTGTACCTATTGGTGTACCCACTTGATGTGTAACTCCAATTAGTTTATTTTGGAATGTAACTCTCATTCTTGTGTCCCTCTCTCTCACAATTTGAATTCTCATGAAGGAATTTGATTTACTTGTGTTGGCTAGTCACTCTTGTGTGTTGGTTCATGTTTTTTCTTTTGTGCTTGTGTTTGGAACTTGTGGTTTTATTTTGCTGCTCTTGGTATGAGATCCGTGGTGATATTTTGCACAAGTTGAGTTAGTATATATCCATTGGTATTTTTCCTGGATCCACTTGAATTTCCTTGGATTAGAAGTGCTCATTTACATTGGGTTATGGTTGAACTATTGTCCCGAGGTCGCTGGAATTTCCCTGGAGTGGAAGTAGAGGTCATACTTGCCATTGGGTTGTGGTTGGACTGATTTGTTCAGATAATTTGTGGTTGAGTGCACCCTTTCTTGTTCCATCATGGTTCTAACTCAATGGAGACCATTACAAAGTGAGTTTTGTCTCGCACTGTGTCTACGGATGGGTGGAACATTGTTATACCCAAATCCCGTCACCATCATGTGATAAGACCCTTAACTTCCATGTTTTCCTTTAATCCCAACACTTAGAGTGGAAACTTACTATGTTTGTCAATTCTAATTGAAAAACCTCAGCATGGCGCTTTCCCTGTGGCCCATGAGTGGTACCTTGCTTAGCACCGCCTGTATCTTGTTTTCAAGAAGCGGTGCCACCACCTATGGTCTTTGGTCCAAAAGCATTTCTCATCTAAACCACTCTGTCATAAGAGAAGAAAAGCGGTACCCTAGGTAAAATGGGAAAAAGAGAAGTTTCTCAAGGCTTCTAGCTCATGAGCCTCATGTCCTCCCTTATCCCTATCATTATGGGTCAGTTGAGCATGAGATCCCCCATGGTAGGATATTAGAGCCACCTCACCCACGATTCTTTCAAATATTCCTATCCATTGTGCCTTATAAATACAAGCTCATGTCCATAGTTGAGGGGGACAACTATAGAGGTATTGTTATGCTGTTGGATTTACCACTTATCCCAAGTCATTGGAGAGCATAGAGAGAAAGGTTGGAGCTTATGGGGATGAAGTGTTTGTCTTGTGGAGATGCTTGTCGACACTAAGGAAACGGTTGTAAGCTTCTCCATACATTCTTAATGCAAAGATGATTTTCATCCCACATTACTGTTGTTTTGATTTCACATTTATATGTTGTTAGATTCCTTAGTCACTAACATGGATAAGTAGATGATTTTCTGGTAGCTTTGATGTGTTTGCATGTTTGATCTGTTTGCAGGCACATGGGTTCACTATCGAAGAAGCATTCCAGGTGTCTACGACATTCAGGGAAGGTCTTCATCCTTTGTCGTTCACTCATTTGTTATGGATATGAACCATTCAGACCAGAGGAATAGCTTATGTCCACAGAAGGTGCAATATTCCTGATTACAAATCTGGCGACTTCGCTGGTGAACAGTGCAAATCTCAGTTGATCTGATCTTCCTCAGTTCTTGAGTTCTTGTCCGAATCCTTGCTCCATCTCCAACTCTCTTTAGTTAGATCTGCCATCTGACTCAGTGAATTTTGGCTTGAAACTTTCAGATTTGTTCAAATTTGAATTATTTCAACTTTTTATGCTATTTTTTACTGTCAATCCATCAATTTTTTCCTTGATCCGATCAATTTCTAACTTGATGTTTTGTTCTCCTTTGTGTTTTGGATCTATTTAGGGAACCGCTTATGCGCTGTTGGCAACAAGTGATGCCACCACCTAAACTCTGTTAGCAGTATGCGGTGCCACCTCCTGAGTCCCGTTATCCAGAAGTGGTGCTTGTCCAGAACCGCTCTATAAAGACCCCTCCAGCGCGGTGCCAGGTTGGCCTTGTTCCAAGACTAGTTTTTTCTCATTTTTTGCAAAAATTTGAGTTTGTTTGCTTTCATCCCTGCACTGTTAGGATTTTGTGTTAGAATCTGAATGCTTATGGTTTGAAATTATGTGGTAAAATATTGGTTTGATTGAAGAATTCAAAAGCTAGAATAGGCTTGTTGATTATTCATTTCCTTCCGTGCTTGTTGGTTGTGATTGTGAAAGGAATTCTTTTTTGAAAGCTTAGGCTGTAGTGAGCTCTCTTTTCATTTCTGTTATAAAGACTAAAAGAAAGACCATTTGATTAGCATCTTGATTTCATTTTTTGTTTCCATAGAGGACTTATTTTTGCTTGTTAAAAAGAATTTTTTTTTACTGAGATTAGGTCATTATCATTATGGAGCATAAGACATTGGATCTCTGATTAGCCTCACAAGATTTCAGGTTCTCTGTGTTCTTTTGTCTCTTTCACATTAGTACTATCTCATCAAAACAAAATAAAAATATTGTAGTTTTAAGTTAGATCTATCTATGTTGTAATAAAAATCAAAAAATAGAGTGCATATGCATGTAGTGTGCTTCTTGTTTTTCTTTTAGGAAAAGAGACTCTTCCCCTTTTGATTTCTTTTAGAAAAGAAAAATGAGTTTGGAAAGTGTTGTTTGTCTTTGATTTTGATTTGTTCAATATAGTTGTTTGGAAATTTTTGGTTTTAAAATGAAAAGAAAATACTCTCTTTCCTTCCCGTAGGTAGGCATACGACGAACGGTAAAGCGAAATATTTGCATATGCATACTGCATGGTTTTACTTTTTCTGTCAAAATTCCATGCATTCACCTAACCGTCCACTTTAAAATTAATGGTAGTTACAGGTTAAAATTTACATAGCAATTTGAGTGATAGGCTAGAGACGTGTTCGAGCATCGTTAAGTGTAGGAGCTATCGTTACTTGTCTGCATTACATCCTGGGACTCGCACAGTTCTTCCACGTACCGTCGGTATATTGAACAGCCTTTCATGTACCCTTGAGGTATATAGAAAGGTAATTCACGTACTCGATTGTATATTAGAAGGCCCCTTATGAAAGGTTATGCATTAGACAACACTACTACCGATTTGAGCTGCCACGTACCTTGCATATATCGGGAGACCCCACTAGGATACCTTATCCATCTGAGAAAATCTCTTTGGCCGTCTTGCTTGGAGCTATACACCAAAAACAACATTCAGGGAGATTACTCCACACATACCCTTGAGGTATATCATGAGTGGCACCTTCTTGACAATCATGGTGAGAGACCTGATATATGAACTCCTCCTGTCATTTAAGTTTGCTTGTTTGGCCTATAGCTTGAGTAGGGAAATTTTTGGCATGTTTTCTAGTTTTTGAGACCCTAGGTTAGATAGGAGCTGTATAAAATAGCTGATCTAAGACAGTCCAGAAGAGTATAGGGCTTGCCACCTGATTTTATTCCTATTTTAGGAGAAAATCCTATGGAAGCTATCGACCAAGGAGATACTACCAACTCCCAATTGGGAGAGAATGTGGTTGCAAAAAGTGGAGGACCATATCCTTCACACTCACCTCCCTTGGTCCAACAACCTTCTTAGGGTAATACTTCATTCCATTCTCCCACAGAAGGTCATGTTGATGATACTACCCATCCGGATTATGGTCCCAATGCTCCATTTTGGGATACCTCTATAGGACAAGCCATTGCCTCATTCGACACCCATTTAAACTTTTCCGAAGAAGTTTCGCAGATGAAGAAGAACATAGACAATACTAGGAAGCTATTCTCCGTGCATAGGAGATTGAAAAGAAAATAGATGACATATTGGGCACACCACCATCACGTTCCGCAGCTATTCCTGTGGGATATCGTTCACTTGCCGATTCTATGAGGCCCATTGAACTGATTCTAGATTGCACAGTGACTCCATATAACCTAGGTCAAAATTCCAACCCCACCGCCTCCCATATTATGTATGTTCCCAATCCTCCCAGGTCTTCCACACCTGGGGCTCAACATTCAATTCCTGTTTCATCATTACCTTCTAGTGTCGAGGGCCAACCCCCGACACAACCTATGTTATCTATCACCGAAATTGTACCTAGTCAAGGGTAGACCTCTGGTATAGAACAATCTACAGTTTATGTCCTTCCCACGCACACTAATTTGGTTAACCCCCCATCCAGTTTAAGTCAGCCCTTGGGGGCACAACCTGTAACCAATAAAACCTCTTAGGGTTATGGTTATACATCAAATCAAGTACATGTAGAAAACATTAATTATCCACCCAACCCTACAGGAATGACTTATGCTAGAATTCCATATCCTAGTAATAATTTCACGCCATGGGGGTAACCTAACTGGTCCTACATGCCATCTATGGGGGGGATACCTATACATACTTCGAGAGGTGCCAGAGGACCGCCTTATGGAGGTCCTCCCCCTAGGGGTCCTAATGGTCTTGAAGGGCCTGGTGGATTTCCTCCTTATGGTCCTAATGGTCCTGGTGGTCCTGGGGGGTCTGGTGGCCCTCCTCCTAGGGGTTCTGGAGGCTCTGGAGGTTTACCTGCTAGAGGTCCCAAAGGGTCTGGTGGTCCACCTCCTAGTGGTCTAGGTGGTCCTGGTGGTCCCACTAGTATTGGTGGTCCCATAGGCCCTGGTGGTCCTAATGATCTTGATCCCGAAAATCAACCCCCTGTGGGTGAATCTTACGATAGTTCTTCATCACAACAACCTGTCTATCAGTTTACTTACGGTTCTACTAGTACTTATATGCCATATCAATATTACCAGTATGTGCAACCTAATTTTCAGTTACCTTTCCTAGCAACTTTGGACTTGCTTGATTTGTCCAAGTTGATTAAAGACCCCATTTGACATAACCCCTCATGGCCTACCATTCTAGTAAAGTTACCATCGGACATTCCAAAGTTCGATGGGAATCAGGGAGACGATCCAAAAAACCATGTCATGACATTCCATCTGTGGTGTTCTTCAAAATCACTTATGGATGATTCAATTCATTTAAGACTCTTTCAGCGAACTTTGACCGTTACAGCCATGAAATGGTACATTGAACTTCCACAACATTCATTTGTAGATTTTGGCTCATTGGCAACTGTATTTCTTACACACTTTCAGCTTCCTATCCGTTATGAAAGGGGAAACAATGAGAAATATACCGCAGAGCCTTGACAGACCTCACCTTGCGCCATCTATGAAGAACAAATCCATCCAAGTCAGAACTGCCCTGAGATTCCCATAATCCACGCACATTTGGATGCCATGGATACAACAGAAAATCTCCCCATGGTTGAAATTCCAAGTGGGACAATAGTAAGAAACAATTCATTGAGAACAAACCATGCTTACACCCTTTGTGGTTTGTATGGACACTATTATCACCATTTCCAAGACTCTCCCAAGTTCCAAATGGCTTTAGCCAACCTTCGACAACATTCCCTTGAATCTAAGATCACTCTGATCGAAGAAGTTCACCCCCCACCTCCTTCTTCGGACACCATGTCCATTTACATGTTGTCCAGTTCTACAGACCCTCTTGTCTCCACCATCACTGACGATCCATCAGACCTGTCTCCTCTATTGTTTCCCCAGCCACACTCGCAACCTTAGTTACCAGGGAAATGGTGGGGTTCATTTCTGATCAACATGATCCTTTTCGTTTTTCTTTTCCTTTTCCTTTTCCTACCATTCGGGATCATGAGTAAGTCTGTCTTGGCAACCCGCAATCTATAGGATTTCACACTAGGAGATCATGTGTGGTACCTTGAACCACCTACTCTACCTCTAAGTCCCTAGGATGTGTTGACTCATGTCCATCTAAATGAGATGATGTTGCACCTACCTCCAGGTCCATCAAAGATTCCTCTTGTCTTCAGCCCTACCCCTCTTCTTCCAACAAAGACTAGGGGCAAGGCCACCAAATCCACAACCAATACCATTTTCATGAAATCTAGCACCAGTTTCCATTTTGCCTCGTCGGCTATGGAAGATCCACCTAATCTATCCCAGCACCACTTACGCGATGACAGAGAGATCTGTAAGACCGCCTCTGGTTTTACCTCACTCCCTTTTTGTTTTGAAATGTTTTTACCACAAATCAGAACCCCCCCCATTTAGGGGCAGCACCATTAGCTACTAATCCAAATTCACCCGAAACCTGTTCGAGATACCTCTCACACCTCCGGCCCCAAATTTCCATCTTCTTACGAGACCATCGTCTCATGTTTAACAAACAAATTTCGAGACCGCTTCCTGGAAGTCACCTCGATTTACGAGCCATAGCATGGTGACGCAAGTGTCTACAGACTAGTACTTGCGTCACTCTTGCCTGCCGCTACTCATGCAGGTTCTCAGGCCACCGCTCGTTAAGGAACATCATTTTTATTTTTGTAAGACATAGCCGTTTACTTAATCCACCGCACCTTATGCGGATCTCCGGACCATTGCCCAGGAGATGAATTATCTATTTTGCATGTATTTGGCATATAACTACCTCCGGGCTTGCATTCACATCACATGTAGTCAATTCCATCCACCGCAACTCACACACATCTCTCCTAACCTCTGTCTAAGAGCCACCTCAGTTTGCATGCCTCTGCCACACCGATTCGCATACCTCTACTGTGATCTATCCCGTGCATGTATTGGTATGTTTGAGAGCCACCTATTTCGTCCATACTACGCATATGGCCTTTGGACCACTGTCCACCATCCCGACATGGGGCACCGCCTATGCCACTGCAATTGGTTGACCATATTATAGTTTTGTTTAAGCTCTTTTATGACACCTAAAAACAATGAAAAGATTGTCGAGCGTAGCTACCTCCTTTCCCACTCCTTAAAGTATAGGAAATGGTGTCTACATTGTCTCGTTTACCTCCTTTTATAGACTACGTAGACCATCAAATGAAAAGGACCACCTTGGCATATTAAATCCAAGACCATTCCCCTCTGCATACTTTTATGCTTTCTCAAGTAGAGGGGCCGCACTTTATGAAAATGCTCACCATGGGTTGTTGTTAAGATTTTTTCCATCCTTGTCATCAAGAAAAGATTGCCGAGCAAACTTGGTTTTGTTCATGCTCGTAAAAGTATCGGAATGACCATCCGGTCAGTATAGGTTTAACCTTTTTTGGCCTGATTGGACTAACAATGGTAAAGAAGTCTCTCATCCCCTACATGATGGGCAAGCTCTCCTATGTATACTTTTATCCTTTTTTGGGCACAAGAGACTACCAACAAAAAAGATCCCCCACTGAAGTCTTCTTCATGCTTTCAGACTCTCTAAAATTGAAAGCACCATCGAGCATTTACTTTCTCGGGCTCGCCTAAAATCCATGAGATCGTACCACAACGGTGTCCCTAGACACCACCCCATAGAAAAAAATTTGGCAGCATTCCCCCTTTGGGTCGCCTTTGTTCATAGTACTCTACAATGTGTCTTCCTTGGATCCCATCAATATCTACCTCCCCCAAGTATTTCCCATCTGCAATGACATTCTTGATATTATAGCTATGATCCAATTCCCATGAGTCAGTTTCATTCGCTGCCTAGTCCGCCCTGCCGTAATACTTTGAAAAAAGGAAGTTTGAGTCTACTACACTCCCCCTACCCCTGTTCAACTCTTTCCCTCCCCTCCCCAATTTAGTGGGTCAATACGCAGATTGTCTCACCCCTTTTGGTTATCTCCCTCATGCTTCTGGTCAAGGAAACACCATTTCCTTGACCAAGGGCAGGTCTCCCTTTGTCGACGACAACACACATATTCCAGAGGATAGACCTAGAGGTCCCTATATCTTTGTTTTATTAACCTCATTGATGAGTTCCTTGGACCACTTGAGAGGGGTCCTTAGTGCCTCTCGGGATGGTTGTTTCTCACATGCTCGACTCCAGCTACATCATCGCACCATTGAGATTTGTGCAGGGTATTGGTCTGTACATTATTTGGTTGAAGACCCTAGATGTCATCTAACTCTAGCACATTGATGAGTCTAATCAAGGGACCTAAACATGTTATGTCCCTTATGATTTATAGGTTGCATTGGAGACAGTGTTCAGAAGCCCCAACAGTGCTTCTATAGAGATTTATGATTGATGCAACATACTTGTACCACAGAGACTCTGACTCTCCATCAGTGATTCCATACAATTATGTACCATTCCAAATCCAGTAGGCTATCAGTCATGAAGATATAGTATTCCATAAGAATGCCATGGGTCCAATGTAGCAGTTCTTCAGATTAGCATTGTATTCAACCTCTAATTGAGGAAAACATTATTGTATCATTAGTTGTATATGATCGGCTCTTGTATTATAGAGCATAGATCACATTATTCTTTTGAAATTGTTACGAGCATGGGGATGCCCGCCTCATCCATATACATGTCACACATTATTTGTATCTCACCCATTGATGGGAACCATATCAATACAAAAAGCAAAATCCACCATGCCCCAGCCCCGGAAGCACCACCTCTCCGCAGAAAATCCTCTGATGTCCGTCAGCCATATGATGAGCTCTTTCCCTCACACATCAAGGGGAAATCTGTTAACCCAAAAAAACCCTCACTCGGCTCTACATGGCCTACACCACCCAAGGACACCCATGCATGACCCTCATTTCACTCCATTGGACCCCCACACCCTCAAAAAGGCTTAAGAATGAGCAAAAGGGCTTAAAAACCCCCAAAAAGAGCCTAAAAATTTCTCCTATGGGGCTAAATCCTCCAAAAAGGGGCTAAAACCCCTCAAAGGAGATAAAAACCCCAAGAGGAGATAAAGATAGGGCAGAAGGGGATAAAAGCCCAAAAAAGGGGCTAAAGCCCCAACCAGGGGCTTAAAACCCTAAAAAGCCCCAAAAAAGCTATAAATAGAGGGGTGGGGGTCACTCTCAAAACACTTCTCCCTTGCATACTGTTATGCTGCCCATGGATGCCTTGAGACCCTTTGTCTCTCAAGCCACCCACACTCCCTCTCCTCCATTTCCATTGATCCATAGCTCCCCCATCCAAGAGAAGTGCTTCTCCAAGCCAGGGCATGGTGGCCCATTTCACCAAAGAGAAGGTATACAAGTGTTCTTTTCTTGCATTTGCTTTAGTTTTTGTAGTTTTTTCTAACCCATTTTTGTTTGCAGGTTGGTTTCTAACTTGTTTTGCAGGTATTTTGATTTCTAGCATATTGTTTGCAGGTTGCTAGAGCTGAACCCTAACTGTGTTTGCAGAGGGGTTCCCATCTTTTCTTCCTTTCTGTTATTTGTTTCGTTTTTGTCCATTTTTATACATTTCTCGTTCAGGAGCCTATCATTCCATCCTATAGATGGAAGGTAGCCATTCCTTCCCTATAGCAAGGGAGAAACCCCTGCTATAGATCTAGCGACCATACCAGGTCGATCCCACAAGATCCCTAGGTCTGTTTTAAAAAAATTTCAAGTTTCAGTTTTGTTTTTCCCTAGGTTAATTTTTTTGTCAAATCTAGTTTAAATCTTGTTTATTTATAGTTTTTGTTACTGCCGAAGCCTCCACAAGGCAAATCTGAGTCCATTTGGCCATAGTACAAGTTACTGTCAGTCGGATCTGACTCAGGATAAAAAAAACTCCCAATTCGGAGCAGGTTGCACTTATCGGGCCTAAACAAGGGACGAGGTCGCTCATTTAGGCCTCATAGGTGTGACCAAGTCTCCTTTTTCCCCCCGAAAGGTGTGACTTCCTTCAAAAAGATAGACCGCCTCTGTCTGCAAAATTTGATTAACCCCCTCACCTGTTTCTGACAAAATTTGGCGACCCCCTCGCCACATTTGACCCAAAACGTGCGATATGTCACTCAAAAGTTGGTTTTTAATAACTAAGGACTGTCAGTGTGGCTCAGCCACCTCTGTCCAGCACAATTGTTTCATTTCTGTTTCTATTTATGTTAATCACAATTTCATGTACAAAACAAAGTGTAAGTTAAAAAAAATTAATGGGTTAATGAATATAGCTTAACTAAAACTAACCTAAAACCAATAATATTGCTTACCCTTCCTCCTCTACCTAGTCATCACCCTTCGGGGTATTCTGGGATAAGAGGAAGGGCACAGCTTGTATAGTAATAGGCCCTTCACCCAATATTGTTCAAAATCACTAAAAATGGGTGACTTGGAAGGTAGAGGGGGTAGAGAAGAAGAGCTTATCATGGTGCTTAGCATCCTCCCTATTGACCAACCTTGCATCTGGGAGGTGACCTATGGATCTATGGATGGGCCTAGTCCCATTGTGTTGAGAGCCCAGCACCTTCTCCTGGTTGAAGAAGAATATAGGTGTAAGGTAGTCACCTAGTTAGGCTATCACAATTCAGGGTAAAAAATGGTATCTGTCTACAAAATTTTATTTATTTACTGCTTTTAACCACAATATGATGAACTCTATGGAATATTCATAAACCATTTGAAGCCACCAGATAACAGAAAAACAAAAATACATACACACCATACCACGCAAATCAACCCAACTCAGTTCATGAAGCTGAGAGAGCCACTAAAATTTACAAATTTACACTAAGTCAAAAATCAGCAATCTTTGAGGACATAAGTCCCTAACTGCCTCAACCATGGGAAGTACTTAGGCTAAGCCCAGAACACATTGTGAGGAGTACCACGGGAACCCCAAAGTAGCTGGTCACTGAGAGGAATTGCCAAGAGAAACAAGCAACGACCCCCACCAATTGAGTAGAATGCCCGAGAGGAAAAATCCAAGCACTGTCTTCTAGCAGTCTTGGTGGCCGAGTGACCACCTGCAACCAATAGAAATCCATTTGAAATCGGGGCCCAAAAAATCATTTCCACCAATTTCATACACAAATCTAACACAATTGATCCCTCACGCTCTTCCTCGCACCTAAGAGGCGAACCACCACAATTCGGGTCATTGAAACGAGATCGTTGAGACCATTCTCAATGAGCTCTCACACCATTATAAGGCCACACAGCCTCTAATTCATATTCAGACCCATATCAGTCTAAACCAGACCTGCACACTGCAACATCAAGCCCCATGTCTAGTGTAAACCCGAATCCATTTTTCAGCATAGCAATTGCTAGTGGACCCATATCCACACCACAAACTATCACCAACAACCCTCGAAGTGGCCCCAGTAAGGTCATACAAATCGTCATCAGTCAGCTGCCACCACCCATAGTGACCACCTAAGTTGTCCCACCTACAACACATGGGGGCAGTAACCCTTCCACCTACACTGCCCCTCCTGTCATACATGGGGGCAATGGCCCTTCCACCACACTATTCCTCCCACCACGCTTGGGGGCACTGGCCCATCTACAATGGCACCACAAGCACCCCCAACTATGCAGGTGCATTATGCACTTGCAAACCCCACTACTATGGCTGCCCCATCTCACATCAACTTGGGGTCAAACCTACCTTTCATGGCATGTTTCAACTTTCTTGATTTGGCTCAGTTAACAAATGACCCCATCTGCCATCAAAATTTTTGGCCTTTTATTCCAACCAAACTGCCCTCAGATATTCCCAATTTTGAAGGGAAGGCAGGGGAGTGCCCCCAAAACCACATCATGACATTTCATCAATGGTGCTCATCAAACAACATCGTAGATTATTCGATCAGGATAAGACTGTTCCAACGCACCCTCACAGGTGCTATAGCTAAATGGTACATTTAGGTACCACAAGCCAAGTACCCAAATTTCAATTCCCTGGCTTTCATGTTCTTGCAATATTTCCAACTCCCCATCAGATATGACGAAGGGGTGGAGATCTTGTTATCTTGTCGTCAGAACACTACGACCCACATAACCGACCACATCCACGAGTGGCAATGATGCCGTAGTTTGTGTAAGATCCAAATCGATGATAGGATATTCCTATATTGGTTCCTCAAGACCTTGCTCCCACCCATAGCAAAGGACATTGCATCCGAGCGTCCCCAATTCGAAGAAGAAGCCATCTTGAAAGCCCAGTAGTTCAATATGATTTATGCCTAGTCTAGATACCTTTACATTGTCATTCCTGATGCTCTCCATGTGAGTACCTCCTACCGGGATGCACCAGGGGCATCCCATGCTACAGATGGCATCATAGGCTTGGTCTCCAAACAACCACAACACCATCTGACACCACCTGCAATACCACCACAACCAAGCAACATTGCTAGTGTTGCCTACCAAAACCAAACTTTGGACTATGCAAGAGTGATGTCCCAGTCCGAAGCCACAACTTCTTACGCGCAACCTGAGTTGCCACAGCAGGCTCAGGCCTTAGCTTGGCCAACACAGCAATACACGAGGCAAATGCCCACATTTGTGGCACTGCCACCCACCCAAATTCACTGTGCACCACCAGTGCAAAAGGTTCAAGCCCCTGCCTTCGCTCCATCTGCTCTGTTGGGACAGGTGTTTGCATAAAAAAACCGCCCCAACCAGCCAGCCCCCAATAACCAACAAGGGAAAGCCAGAAACAACCAAGCCCGAAACCAAGCCAATAATTAACCGCAGGGAGGCGGTCAACAACCAAACCCTCCCAACAATGCCGGGGCTGAACAGCCAGCAAAAAATCCTCCACGACCAAATGCACCAAGATGTAACACCCCGTTGCATACAAACCAACCATGCACACTCTGTGAGGTATATAAGCACTACACATTCGATTGTCCCTTCATAGGCCACGCCAAGAAGGCCATTAGGAATGAGGTGCAACAAGCCACCAACACAATGAACCAAACCCAACCCAACCTAGCACCACAAGGACCTCCTCCTATGGTGCTTCAAAACCCATTACCAGTCCAAGGATTGGTGGCAACCGCACCCCCTCACCAACCTAATCCCAACGCTCTGGGGGCACCCCCCACAGTAGAAACAAGTGTCCACCACCTGCTAGCTATGATGACTGAAGAGGTCAACCTACAAACCAAACAAAATCAGTATGGAACCAACATCGAACTCACTAACACATCAGTGGCATCAACGTCTAAAAAATTCAATGCACCTCTTCAGTTACCCCCGTTCCCATGCCCCCCCATATGTCGGGTTGCCAATAATGCCACAACTAGAGCTGTTCTTAGCTACAGCATCGTGGAAGATTTGGCCCAAACACCAACCGCCATGTCTGCTCTTAAGGTACTCAAAATGTGCCAAACACAGCAGAAAGCCTTACTAGCCGCCCTTAGGGCCATAGACCCCTCCGACTCCAAGTTGATTACATTCGAGACAGAGAATGGAGAACCATGCATGCCATCAACCATTGCATTTCAAATCCCAGTGTCTATCCGGAATCTGGTTGTGCACCGGTGCATAGTGGATGAGGGGCATCTACGTGCATTATGTCTACCCTAGTCTGGCAGAAACTTAGATCCCCAATTCTGCAACCATCCTCTACAACTCTGCAGACTTATGATGGCCATCCCACTAAAGCCCAAGGAATCCTCCCCCATGTCCCCATCACATTAGCTGAGAAGACAGTTCTGATTGACATAGAGGTTGTCAATGCTCAATTAGACTATAACCTTCTCCTCAGAAGAAGTTATATGTACGCCATGAGAGCTGTCGCATCAATTGTCTTCCGTCTCATGATGTTCCCCCACGAAGGGAAGATCATGATAGTTGATCAACTGACTTATCATGATCTGCAAGGGTTAACGACACCCGCCAACGTTATCCCTACCATCAACACCATTGATCCGCAAGGGATGACCACACACACCAATGTCACCCCTGTGGTCAACACCATGCTAGACAACATACCAGCATCCCCATTATTGAATGTGGGCCCTGGGTTGTTTGTCAATACCACCATGACAGCTTCTTTCCTCTTGGTGTCACCACCACTGACACCAAAAGAGACTACATACTTGTGCATGCTCTCATCCAGCACCGCTGCACCCAAACAACAACCGCAACCGCAGCCCCAACCACAACCACAACATCACCCACAGTCGCAACATCAACAACAACCACAACATCATCCACAGCCACAACATTATGTGCAACCAAGACCACAACCTCACCCCCACATACAACCATCAAGGAATTATCTGGGCTCCTCTCTAGTCCATACAATTCCCTTCCTTTTTCCCCCACCTGGTGTCATGAGTAAGCCAGTAATGGCCACCCTAAACCTACCCAACTTTACATTGGGAATTCCCATGTGGTATCTTGATCCACCAGCTCAACCACCAATGACCCAGGTAGTATTAACCCCCGTACAACCCATTGCAGTCGAGTCTCATCCTCCACTCGACCCGCAAAAAACAACCACCGCACCCGCACCCGCATCGCCCCACCCAAAAAGGGCCAGGGGAAATAATGCGAAAGCTACCGCAAAGCCTTGATAGATCCTTCCTTGCATCATCTATGAAGAACAGGGCCATCCAACTCAGAACTACCCTAAGATTCCCATAATCCACCCACATTTGGATGCCATGGATACAATGAAAAAACTCCCCGTGGTTGAACTTCCAAGCGGGAGAATAGTAAGAAACAAGTCATTGAGAACAAACCATGCTTGCACCCTTTGTGGTTTGTATGGACACTATTCTCACCATTGCCAAGACTTGCCCCAAGTTTTGAATGGCTTTAGCCAACCTCCGACAACATTCCCTTGAATCTGAGATCACTCTGATCGAAGAAGTTCACCCCAACCTCCTTCTTCGGACAACATGTCCATTTACATGATGTCCACTTCTAAATACCCTCTTGTCTTCACCATCACTGACAGTCCATCAGACCTGTCTCTTCCATTGTTTCCCTAGCCACAGCCACAACCTCAGTTGCAACCTCAACCTCAGTTACCAAGGAAACAGTGGGGTTCATCCTCACTCAACATGATCCTTTTTATTTTCCTACCATCCGGGATCATGAGTAAGTCTGTCTTGCCAACCCGCAATCTACAGGATTTCACACTGGGAGATCCTATGTGGTACCTTGAACCACCTACCCTACCTCTAATCCCCCAGGATGTGTTAACTCATGTCCATCCAATTGAGATGATGTTGCACCTACCTCCAGGTCCATCAAAGACTCCTCCTATCTCTAGGCCTGCCCCTTTTCCTCCAACAGAGACTAGGGGAAAGGCCACCAAAGCCACAACCAATACCATTTTCATGATATCTAGCACCAATTTTGCTTTCGCCTCATCATCTATGGAAGATCCACTTGATTTATCCCAGCACTGCTTACGCAATGACAGAGAGATCTATAAGACCACCTCTGGTTTTACCCCGCTCCCTTTTTGTTTTGCAACATTTTTACCACAAATCAGAAACCCCCCCATTTAGGGGAAGCACCATTAGCTGCTAATCCAAAGTCACCCAGAACCTATTCAAGATACCTCTCACACCTCCAAGCCCAAATTTCCATCTTCTTATGAGACCATAGTCTCATGTTTAACAAACAAATTTTGGGATCGCTTCCTGGAAGTCACCTCGATTTACGAGCCATAGCATGGCAATGCAAGTGTCTATGGACCTGTACTTGCATCACTCTTGCCTACAGCTACTCATGCGGGTTCTCCGGCCACCACCTGTTAAGGAACATCATTTTTATTTTTGTAACACATAGCCATTTACTTCATCCACCGCACCTTATGTGGATCTCCGGACCATTGTCCAGGAGACGAATTATCTCTTTTGCATGTATTTGGCATATAACTGCCTCCGAACTTGCACTCACATCACATGTAGTCAAGTTCATACACCGCAACTCACACACGACTCTCTTGACCTCTATCTAAGATCCACCTCGGTTTGCATGCCTCTTCTGCACCGACTCACATGCCTCTGCCTTGATCTATCTCGTGCATGTATTGGTATGTTTGAGAACCACCTGCTCCGTCGCATGGATGACCTTGGGAACACTGTCCACCGTCCCGACATGGGGCACCGCCTGTTCCACCGCAATCGGTCGACCATATTAGAGTTTTGTTTAAGCACTTTTCTGAATCCTAAAAACAATGAAAACATTGTTGAGCATAGCTGCTTCCTTTCCCACTCGTTAAAGTATAGGAAAGGGTGTCTACATCGTCTCATTTACCTCCTGTTGTGGACTATGTAGACCATCAAATGAAAAGGACCACCTTGGCATATTCAAGCCAAGACCGTTCCCCTCTGCATACTTTTATGCTTTCTCAGGTAGAGGGGCCACACTTTACGAAAAAGCTCACCATGTGTTGTCATTAAGCTCTTTTCCATCCTTCTCATCAAGAAAAGATTGCCGAGCAAACTTGGTTTCGTTCATGCCATAAAAGTATCGAAATGACTGTCCAGTCAGTATAGGTTTAACCTTTTCCGGCCTGATTGGACTACCAATGGTAAAGAAGTCTCTCATCCCCTACAGGATGGGCGAGCTCTCCTATGTATACTTTTATCCTTTTTTGAGCATAAGAGACTACCAATGAAAAAGAGCCCCCACTAGAGTCTTCTTCGTGCTTTCAAACTCTCTAAAATTGAAAGCACCATCGAGCATTTACTTTCTTGGGCTCACCTAAAATCCATGACATCGTACCACAATGGTGTCCCTAGACACCACCCCACAGAAAATAGTTTGGCAGCATTCCCCCTTTGGGTCGCCTTTGTTCACAATACTCTGCAATGTGTCTTCCTTGGATCCCATCAATATCTACCTCCCCCAAGTATTTCCCATCTGCAGTGACATTCCCGATATTACAGCTATGATCCCATTCTCATGAGTTAGTTTCATTCGCTGCCTGGTATTCCCTACTGTCATACTCTGAACAAAGGAATTTTGACTCTACTACACTCCCCCTGCCCCTGTTCAACTCTTCCCCCCCCCCCCCCCCCAATTCAGTGGGTCAATCCACATATTGTCTCACCCCTTTCAGTTATCTCCCTCGTGCTTCTGTTCAAGGAAACACCATTTCCTTGACCAGGGGCAGGTCTCCCTCTGTTGATGACAACACACATATTCTAGAGGATAGACCTAGAAGTCCCTGTATCTTGGTTTCATTAACCTCATTGATGAGTTCCTTAGACCACTTGAGAAGAGTCCTTAGTGCCTCTCGGGATGGTTGTTTCTCATGTGCTCGACTCCAGCTACATCATTGCACCATTGAGATTCGTACAGGGTATTGGTTCGTACAGTATTTGGTTGAAGACCCCGGATGTCACCTAACTCTAGCACATTGATGAGTCTATTCAAGGGACCTAAACAAGTTATGTCCCTTATGATTTTTGGGTTGCATTGGAGACAGGGTTCAGAAGCCCCAGCAATGCTTCTATATAGATTTATGATTGATGCAGCATACTTGTACCATAGAGACTCTGACTCTCCATCAGTGAGTCCATACAATTATGTACCATTACAAATCCAGCAGGCTATCAGTCATGAAGATATAGCATTCCATGAGAATGCCATGGGTCCAATGTAGCAGTTCTTCATATCAGTGTTGTATTCAGCCTCTAATTGAGGCAACCATTATTGTATCATCAGTTGTATATGATCGGCTCTTGTATTATAGAGCATAGATCACATTATTCTTTTGACATTGTTATGAGCATGGGGATGCCTGCCTCATCCATATACATGTCACACATTATTTGTATCTCACCCATTGATGGGAACCATATCAATACAAAAACCAAAAGCCACCATGCCCCAGCCTCGGAAGCACCACTTCTCTATAGAAAATCCTATGATGTCCGTCGGCCATACGATGAGCTCCTTCCCTCACACATCAAGGGGAAATCTATTAACTCGAAAAAACCCTCACTCGGCTCTACATGGCCTACACCACCCAAGGACACCCATGCATGACCCTCATTTCACCCCATTAGACCCTCACACCCTCAAAAAGGCTTAAGAATGAGAAAAAGGGCTTAAAAACCCCAAAAAAGAGCCTAAATAGTTCTCCTAGGGGCTAAAGCCTCCAAAAAGGGGCTAAAACCCCTCAAAGGAGCTAAAAACCCCAAAAGGAGATAAAGATAGGGAGAAAGGGGCTAAAAGCCCAAAAAAGCTATAAATAGAGGGGTGGGGGTCACTCTCAAAACACTTCTCCCTTGCATACTGCTATGCTGGCCGTGGATGCCTTGAGACCCTTTGTCTCTCAAGCCACCCACACTCCCTCTCCTCCATCTCCATTGAACCATAGCTCACCCATCCAACAGAGGTGCTTCTCCAAGCCAAAGCATGGTGGCCCATTTCACCAAAGAGAAGGTATACCAGTGTTCTTTTCTTGCATTTGCTTTAGTTTTGGTAGTTTTTCCCAACCCATTTTTGTTTCCAGGTTGGCTTCTAACTTGTTTTGTAGGTGTTTCAATTTCTAACATATTTTTTGAATGTTGCTGTAACTGAACCCTAACTATGTTTACAGAGGGGTTCCCATCTTTTCTTCCTTTCTGTTATTTGTTTCATTTCTGTCCATTTTCCTGCATTTCTCATTCAGGAGACTATCCTTTCATCCTATAGATGGAAGGTAGCCATTCCTACCTTGTAGCAAGGGAGAAATCCCTGCTACAATACCTATGTTAGCTCAATCCCCTTCACCTTACCTGTCAATTGGGGTAGGCATGTTGAAGGATTCATCCCTTATGGGGATTTTTCCCTCCACTCCTCCTAACACAGACACAGTGACAATAAATATGATTGCATCATTTGATTATGAGCCCAAGGGAAAGCAAATTGTTGAGTCCACCTCGTTGATTTCGCATGAATAAATGTACAACATCACCCTTTCCGATGATCACACTGATGAACTTCATCTGGTGGCTTCGGATCCTTACCACCTACCCTACTGGTTAGAACCATCTCTTCCTATTATGGATTATCTCTTTGAGACTTTTCCTTTCAACGAGTCCATTATGGAGATCATGAATATGAATGAGTCTATTTGGGAGGATCACCATCATAGATCCTCGTTCCTCCCCAACACCAGTTCGGTAGACCATGACTTTGCATCCCTGGTTTCCACTGATATTGTCAACACACCTCAAAGTCCTATATTGTTGCAAGACACAGATTCTAAAGGAAACCTATGCAACATTACTTAGAAAAATTCAATTGACATATCAGCCAAGCCTGGTACCATCAATCATGTTCATGTTGGGCAGAACTGCTCGGTAGAAGAATCTGAAGCATACAAGGCACTTTTCAAAGAATTCCATGATATTTTTTCCTGATCTTATGAAGAAATGTCGGGGATAGACCCATCCATCGTGATCCATGAAATTAAAACCTATCCCACGGCTAAACCTATCAGGCAAAAACTAAGGCAAGTCCATCCACGGAAGGCCATAACTATTAAAGCTTAAATAGAGAAACTTCTCAAAGCTGGGTTTATTTATCCCATACCCCTGACAGAATGGGTATCGAACATTGTCCCTATCAATAAAAAGTAGGGCACCATTAGATTCTATATCAATTTTAGAGATTTGAACAAAGCTTGTCCCAAAGACAACTTTCCCACTCCACATATCGATCAGATTATCGACAACTATGCTAGAAGTGTCATCTTCTCATTCATGGATGGATTTTATGGCTTTAATCAAATTGAGATATTACCCACCGATCAGCACAAGACGACATTCATTTTCCCATGGGGAACCTTTTCATATAGGAAGTTACCATTTGGCTTAAAAAATGTTGGAGCCACTTTCCAGCGTGCAATGTCTTATGTGTTTCATGATATAAAACATATTGTTGAACCGTACCTTAACGACCTCCCTGCTCATTCACAGCAACGAGAGGACCACCCTGGTCATCTTAGAGATATTTTCCTAAGATGTCGTCATTATATTATATGGCTCAATCCACATAAATGTGTTTTCTTCATTGAGACGGGACGCCTGTTAGGTTTTGTGGTCTCTAAGGATGGCATCCAGATAGACCCATTGAAAATTTCTGCCATTTTAGCTCTACCAGCCCCAACCAATCTTCTTGAACTCCAAAGTTTGCAAGGGAATGAAAACTTTCTCCACCATTTCATGTGCAATTTTGCAGAGAAAACCCATGGTTATATGTGTCTCCTTAAAAAGGACACTACGTTCTTTTGGGATGACCAAGCCCAACACACCTTTGATAATCTCAAACATGCTCTGACTCATTCACCCGTGATACACTCCCCAGATTATTCAAAGGACTTTCTCTTATATATTGTTGCCTCCACTACTACAATCACTATGGTTTTGGTGCAGGAAAATATCGACAGTCAGGAGCACATGATTTACTATGCTAGTAAGAACCTTATGGATTCTAAAACCCGATATTCACACGTGGAGAAATTAGCATTGGCCACAATCATTGTTGTTCAAAAATTTCGTTACTACATTTTGCTCCACACAACCACTGTATTGGCAGACCAGAACCCTATGTATTACATCCTCACTCGTGAGGTGCTCGGGGGCAAGTACTCCCGATGGATAGTCATGCTATAGGAGTTTGATCTGGAATTTGCCAAATCCACATCAAATAAATGCTTGGTCTTTATCGATATCATGTGTGATCTTCCCTATGCTTCAATGTAATATGAGCCCAGTGATTCATTTCCGGATGAATTCCTGTTCTTAATAAGCACTACTGACCCATGGTATGGAGATTTGCTCATTTATCTCCAAACAAAAATATTTCATCCAAATATATCTCGTAACGATCGCCACTGTATCCGTCACCACGCAAATTACTACCTCATCTTGAATGACACCTTGTATAAACATGGGATCGATTCCATTCTCCGACGATGCCTCACCCATGAGGAAGCTAAACAAGTGTTGAATGATTGCCACTCTAGAGCATGTGGTGGTCATTTATCTAGGATGGCTACAGCCCAAAAAATCCTTCACGCTGACTATTTCTGGCCTTCATTCTTTAAAGACTGTCATGAGGCTGTCAAGAAATGCCCACCTTGTCAACATTTTTATCCGAAAAAGCGCACTCATCCTGCTTCTCTACACCCCGTCATTGCCGTTGGCCCATTTTCCAAATGGGGGATTGATTATATGCATTGTAAGCCTACCTCAACCGGGGGGCATGGTTACATCATTGTAGCCGTTGACTATTTTACAAAGTGGGTTGAGGCCATGCCTACATATGCGGAAGATGGTAAGACTGTCGCTCTCTTCCTGTTCAATCATGCTATAGCTAGAGTAAGAGTCCCACAGTCGATAGTTACTGATCACGGATCATATTTATGTAATCAAATGATGGAGGAACTAAGTGCCAAGCTAGGTTTTTGTCATGAAAACTCTACGCCATATTATCCGCAAGCTAATGGTCAAGTAGAGGCCATTAACAAAGTTTTGAAAACGATGCTTCGTCGGATGGTTGGAGACCATAAATCCAACTAGCACCATATCCTTTTCTCCACTCTTTGGGCTTACAGGATTTCGATGAAAACAGCTACTAGTTTCACACCTTTCCATCTTGTCTATGGACTCGAAGCTATCTTACCGATTCAATGTCAGATTCCATCCTTGAAACTTGCCGTTGAACTTCTCCTAGACACTTCCACAGAGGAAGAGAGATTTTTGTACTTGAACAACCTTGATGAAACTAGGAGGGATGTTGCCTTGGCTAATGAGGCAAACAAGAAATGCGTCAAGGCGCAATATGATAAATCTGTCCAACCTCGTGCCTTTAACGAGGGTGACCTAGTTTTGACTTACGATGAGAGATATGATAAAATAAGGAAAGGAAAGTTTGAATCCATGTGGTACGGTCCTTTCATTATTTCTAAAGTTTTAGAGAAAGGGGCCTACGAGCTCATAGACTATGATGGAATCCCTTTAGGGAAACCGTGCAATGGATTGTACCTGAAGAGGTACTATGCCTAGATCTCTCTTGGATAGTATCTTGTATATATGTATATTGCTTGAATTTCAGTGTGCTTTAAGTATTTTCAATATGGTTTTGAGTTTAAGTGTTCGTATCTGTTTATACAATGTTTTGGTCATACAGAGCATATGGCTTTCTATGACTTCGATGATGGTGCTTGCCACCACACCTTGAATATTGCCTCAGCTGCTTGGATTCTCTATTCCATAGCTTACAATTTGGTCAATTCAGGAGTAGTTTGTATTGGTCCCGCTACCAACAATATCGCCGAGTATCGAGCAGTCATAGGTCTTTGGACTGAAGCTGCCTCCTAGGATATTCGTAACTTGGTAGTCTTGATGGACTCACAACTAGTGGTTTGTCATCTAAACCATGTTTATACCATTAGGAATCATGTGCTTCTCCACCTATTCCGAAGGGTACTCTTGCTAGAAATGTCATTTGAAACTATCACCTATAGGCATATCCCTAGGCAACATAATGTAGTTGCTGACTCATTGGCTAATTACATCCTAAATTGGCATATTTCCCATTCATGACATGAAAATCAAACATGGTTCATTGTAAATAACAATTAAAGACACATAAAAATTCATGTAAAATACATTCACCATTTGAGACATATAAACACCAGGTAAAAGTCTATATATATATATATATATATATGAACATGTTTTACAAAAAATAGGTCATGAGACCTCATCTGAAGCATGTAGGCTTTCAGGTAAAAATCACCATACAAAATCCTAAAGCTATCATCTTTCAGTGGATACATCATGCACACATCATCTAATGATGCTCGTGGTAACACATTGTTGCGGAGAGAAATTCCTATGGCTTGGGGTACCACAACAGACAGCTTAACTCCAGAAATCAATCCTTTCCTATATGGAAGAGAAACCAAACAACTAACACTAAAGGATCTCGATTTGTACTTTATTCCGGACAGTTGATGTAGATCCTCGTTGAGCTTTCCAACTTCGGCTTGAATTGATAAATTGCTTCCTCAACATTCAATAAACAAGACAAGCACACTATATATAAGTGTGTTAGCTCTACTCTAGCATATATAATCAATAACATATAAGCATTTGAAATCATCCATGGATAAAATATTCATTCAAACACACATTATTGGATAGGAAAAGATATTTCTATTAATATAAAATCAGAGATTACAATGAATACAACCTTTGTCGGCACGTCTGCGAATAGGAGAAACTGAGTCCCCCACTTCAATCCTCTATCTCTCTATAGCAATATCACAAGCAAAAGGTAAGCTTGGGAAGAACACAAAAGTTCTCCAAGGGACAAAGGGGATGTAGACTCAAGCACAAGTTCCGTCAACAATGGACCATAGTTCTCTTGCTCTCAATTCCTCATGCCTTCAATGTATCCAAAGGGTTCCTTATATATCTCTTCAATGGGGTAATGAAAGGTCAAATCCGAGCAATCTCAAAACATATGGAAGGCCAGGAGACAAGTGAGTTCGATCCACATCAAGAAAAACTCCAAAATAATTTGTCCTTTTGCACACATCCCGATGTACACGGTTTTAGGGGTCCAACCCGTGTATATACGCGATAAAGGGTTTAAAAGTCGCGTATGGAAACTTTTACATGTTTTTAGGGATGATCAAGGAAACATCAAAGGAACAAAAATGGTCCATGGGGTCTAAGGAGTCTGCATAGGGACAGGGAAGGCCATAAAAGTGTGATTCACCATGTGTGGTAAAATAAGCTATAACAGATGCCCCCTAATATGTGAGGTCATAGGGGTCATACAATGGCCGAAATACATTATAAGTCCATCCCAGAAATGAAGTGATAAAGAACCCAGTGGAAGAACTAGTCATCCAATCAGCACTATACAATGATACAACTCTGCATATAACTACAAATACATATAGCAGTCCCGGATACATAAGAGTACAATGGCCATGAATAGGCATGATACAATATGACATATGTGGTCATCGCCACGTACAATATACATAGATCAGAATATACATGATGAAGATATACAAAGGATCATGATCTCCATGAATACTGAAGATATATAACAGATCAATATCTCCATAATGGCTGGAAATGTCTGACATATACTGGAGTCAAGTCAGGAGAGCTGAAATCTCATGAACACTGGCACGATCAAGAAGGTAGCATATATGATATGCCACCAATCTGGAAGGTCTTCTACACACGCCGCTACGAGTACATGTCCTACTATGTGAATAGAGGTGTCGAGGTTGAACATAGTAGTCCATCATCTAATTACCGATCATTGATTTATACCAGTAACAGATGCGAGATCACCCACCGATAATGAAAATGGAAATCAAGGTACTAGAGTGCAAACTAACAAGTGTGAATAAATGTGTTGAGGTCAAACACTTGAGAGAATCCATAGATCAGATGACATTGATGTATTCCCAAAAAACTGTCGATGGTGAGAGAACCTGCCACTGATGAATGCAAGTCTCAAGGCACTCAAAGATGACTCTAGATTCCTATCACAAAATAAATGATCTGAAGTTGATGGGATGAAATCCGCTGGAAGGAGGGCATTAAGTCATCCCCCATCATCCAACATGAGTGTTATAGCTGCTTTCATCACTCCAAGTGAATCACACTTTGTATGGCCTTCCCCTGTCCTTAGACCCCATGGACCATTTTTTGTCCTTTGATGTTTCCTTGACCATCCCTAAAAACATGAGAAAAATGATACATGCGACTTTTAAACCTATAAGTGCGTATATACGTGGGTTTGACCACTAAAACCGCGTACATCGGAATGTGTACAAAATCCAAATCCTTTTGGAGTTTTCCTTGACATGGATCCGACTCACTTGACTCCTCGCCTTCCATATGCCTTGAGATTGCTCGGATTCAACCTTTCATTACCCCTTTGAAAAGCTATATAAGGAACCCCTTGGTACATTGAAGGCATAAGAGAGAATTGAGAGCAAAGAAACTATAGTCCATTGTTGCTAGAACTTATGCTTGAGTCTGCATCCCTTTGTCCCTTAGCACTATAGTGTTCTTCCCAAGCTTGCCTTTTGCTTGTGAGCTTGCTATCTAGAGATGGAGGATTGAAGTGGTGGAGGCCCAAGTGGGGGATTCAGTTCCTCCGGTTCAGAGACATGCTGACAAAGGTTGTATCTTGTAATCTCTGATTTATATTAATAGAAATATGTTTTCCTATCCAATAATGTGTGTTTGAATGAATATTTTATCCATTGGATTATGTCAAATGCGTATACATTATTGATTATATATGCTAGAATAGATCTAACACCATGATACATAGAATGCTTGTATTGTTTACTTGTTGTTGAGGAAGTAATCTATCAATTCAAGCTAAAGTTGGAAAGCTCAACAGGGATCTACTTCAACCGTTCGGAATAAGGTATAAGGTTTGATCCTTTAGTGTTAGACATTTAATTTCTATTGCATATTGGAAAGGATTGATTTTTGGAGTCAAGCTGTTTGTTGTGGTACCTCAAGCCATAGGAATTTCTCTCCGTAACAACGAGGTACTCAGCAAAGCTGTATGATGTGGAAGGACTCGATCATAAGGTGCACGAACCAGTAACTGTACCGGGAATGGCTGACATGCAAAGTCAAGATAACTAAGGAATGGCTGACTTAGGTTTCAAATTCCTTCGAACAAGAGAATAACGACGAATGGTGACTGAATATATGTAGCATAGAATCAATATGCAAAACTGGGACATATCTATGACATAGGATGCATCGGTAGAGGCTCCATAGGGACTGAAAGCTTAACCAGTCGGTGGAGATAAACTCAGATAGATGATTACAACTCCTAAAGTCAAACTATTAACCCAACCAATGTATGTGATATATAGTGCTCTGTTTGAAGGCGACACGACTCGACTGCTGCCAAAGATAACATCTTTCCTTGTCCAGATTTTTGGTTTTTTTATTTTTTTTTGGACTTTTTCAAATATTTGAAAAGCTTGAAAAAGAATAAAACTGCTTTAAAGTTACAGACTAGGAGGAGACGAGTGTCAAATGGGAAAACAAACTAGTTCCAAGCAGTGGAACATACCTATGCTCAATGCAAGGATACATGTGTAGGATAGCGACACTCGGAGGAAAGTCCCCTCCTGGTAAAAATAGGGAATCAAGCTACAAAGGATATATATAATGGCTCTACAAGGCTAGACATGAGACAAGCTCGATCTATATGGCTGATACTTAAAGTCAGGGAAGTCGGCATAAGGCTCAATAAGGCAGGCAAAGCTCATGATAATGCAATTACAACTTGACATAAGGGAGTCCAGGGGAAATAGGCTAGCAAAAGATCAAGAGGAGCATGAGGATCTTGCGAAATGTCATGGAAATACTATACAATAGACTCCCACACCCTAAAGGACAAAATTGTTGGCATGGGCACTGAATGTAAATAAGGAGCTAACTAGGGTACCCATGTAAGGTCAATCTCTACCATTCAAATCATGCCACTTCTAAAACAACAAGAATGTTCCGTGATAAGATAGAATGGGTTCGTACCTACGGTTATGATGAAACGGTCATAAGGTCATGCAAAATGAAAACGGTGGTGAAACCTAACCTATATGTCAGTTTAGACATGATACCTAAAATCAACACGAACGGGTCAAAACAATGGTCGAAACGGTGCTCAAAACAGTCTCCTACTTCATATATTAGTTAAAAAACGGTCCAAAAGGATTAGAAATGGTCCAAACTATAGAAAAGGGGGTAAAAATTTTCAAAAATTTGAAAATTTTCTATAAATAGTAAAAAATTCAAAACATTATATAACATTTGAAATTTTTACCCAATTGAGCTCAGAACTTCAAACGTGAATTCCAGGAGATCCAGCCGACAGAATCCGCCACCGTTTTTTCCAAGTATTTTCCCATGCCCTGCTCTTTCATTTTCATCTAAAAATTTTCAATTTTCCATGGTCAATTTGGATTTCTAGGCCACCCTAAAGTGTGTGCCTCGGCCCACGCAGAAATCGAGGATTTTTCTGCATATAGGGATGGATATATGCAGAAAAAACCCTCAAAATCGCGTACATACGTGATTGTTTAGCAAACAGTCGCGTATGCAGCTGCGATTAAGTATTTTAAGGATTTCTAATGACCCAAACATGATTTAGACATGCATGATGGTTCTAGAATGGAGAGAACGTGAGCATGGGAATGTAGAAGAAGCAGTACGTGGTGATCTAATGGCACAACAGGCTCTTCGTGCATGTGGGCTCTACAAATTTTGGTGTCTTGGTGGCTTAAGAACCAAACCAAGACTGTTGCAGATGCTAGTATACTACTGGGATCCTGAATCAGAGTCTTTCCAGATCGATGGGATGTCCCTCACCATAGAAGTGGAGGACATATACTTTATTACTAGACTTTCCTGACAGGGGGAAGTGGTGAACCTACGATCTCGCGGGCCTGGAGGTGGCCTCACCATCAATGAGTACATAGCTATGTATTGTTATCTGGACATGAAGAAGGTCGGGAGTCAGATCCCAACTAACTCCATACAGGTGCTAGGACTGAAGGCCATACTACTGACACTGGGCAGGATAGCAGGGCTAGCTTCACTCCACTAGGCTTCATGGCCTCTGATGTTCTATGCAATGGAGTGCATGAGACCCACTGTGTACAATTGGAGCACTACACTACTGGGCAACATGAAACATCAGCTCAGTGAGTGCAAGATGGGAAGAGTACTAAACTTTGGTTTCAGTAACATACTGAGCACGTTTTTCTTTGAGCATGTTCCGAGATTGAGCCCTAGAGTTGATGTTCCTCTTCACAGGGTTTGAGATCTGGCCCAACAATGTTGGGAAGATGCAATGCGCAGACTGGGTGTAGGTAGGGTTTCCAACCCATATCCAGCTGATTTCTTTCCATGGTGGCGATGGTAGATAGTTGCCATCGATGATTACCCCTATGTGGGGATAGATTTCTGGGGAGACCCCAACATGCCATTACCACCAAGATCGGCATACAGTGACATTGGTAACGAATATCAACCCTCTTTTTAAATTTTTTGAGTTATTTAATTTTTCGTGTTTTTTGATATATGGAATCAAAAAGACATGTTTTTGCGTGACAACACATAGTGACATCCTATCATATATTTGCAGATGTAGAACCACGACGGCCTGAAGGCTTCCCTCGCCATAGGCAGAGGGGAAGAGGAGATGACATTGCGGGTGTGGATGCAGAGCGGACACTCCAAAGCATTCATACCAACTTTGTGAGGCTAACACATAGGGTACCCATGGCACAGGTCAAGGACCTGCCTGAGGCCATGCAGTGTCAGGTGGTGGGTGTGCCACGAGCATGGGTGCAGTTATTTAGACGGCTAGCTAGAGCCGTGGTGACATTCCACGATCAGAACCCCCCTCCTCATCCTGAGGCTTAGATACCCGGGAGTGATACATTTTGTACTACCGTGTATTTATATTTTGGTGGCTCGAGAGCCCCATTTTTGTATTATGACACTATGTATTACCACGTTTTGGATGTTTTAATGAAAAACTTTTATGATGATCGGTTTATTTATTTACATGTGTAAAAATGTATGTTTGTGATGAGCTTATTGTCTATGAAACAAATGCCAATATAACACGTAGTTAGCATATGAGTCAGCAACTTGATTATAAATTCTTGGAACATGTATGTATGTTATGTTTTCAAATTTCCATTCTAACAATCTCACATGTAAGAATCTCCATAATAATGTTGGATCTCTAACATGATACAAGCCATTAAGCTGTGACACTACTAACTCTGAATCAAGACGTAACTCAAGAGAGAGAACACCATGTAAAATAGCATCCTGTAGAAGCTCGATAATGACACTATATTCAGCAACATTGTTTGAAGAAGGTCGTAAACATACACCTCCTGAAGACAATACCTGACTCGTAGGAGTATAAATCACCCAAGCAGCAGAGGCTGAGTGTCGAGTGTGGTGGATTGCACCATCCGTGAATCCTATATAGATGGAATACTCCCTTGACATCTACCATAAGAAATGGAAGCTAATCAACAAACCTGATCACCATAAGAAAGACCTAACTATGCAAAAATGTTGTACAATAATATACAATAGTCAGCTTTGGCTGAAAATCATGCATAATACTTGTTAAGATAGAGCCCATTTCTAGGCTCTACCAAGGCCATCCCCTCGTAATCTACTAGCCCATAAGCGCCCTTCTCTAACACACGTTTAACCACATAAGGACCATGCCACATGGGGTTGAATTTTCCTCCCCAAGGGTTCTTTAGCTTGATCCCACAAAAGGACCAAATCTCCTTCACTAAACCTCCTTGGACGGACAGATTTATCGTATTGGACCTTAACGTGACGCTTATTCACTTCTAGAGCCACTAAAGCATCTCGATGCTGCTCATCAAGCTGCTCTAAATGGACCAAACATTCCTCCAATGGAGAAGTGTCTGGTAAGAGCTCTATGGCTAGCTTCAACGAAGGGATCTTGCACTCAACTGGCAATACAGGTGTTATAGCTGATTTCACCACTCCAGGTGAATCACACTTTGTATGGCCTTCCCCTATCCTGCTGCAGACTCCTTAGACCCCATGGACCATTTTTTGTCCTTTGATGTTTCCTTGATCATCCCTAAAAACATGTGAAAATGATACACGCGACTTTTAAACCTATAAGCGCGTATATACGTGGGTTTGACCACTAAAACCATGTACATCGGGATGTGTGCAAAATCCAAATCATTTTGGAGTTTTCCTTGACATGGATCTGACTCATTTGACTCCTGGCCTTCCATATGCCTTGAGATCGCTCAGATCCGACCTTTCATTACCCCTTTGAAAAACTATATAAGGAACCCCTTGGTACAATTAAGGCATGAGAGAGAATTGAGAGAAAAGAAACTATAGTCCATTGTTGCCAGAACTTATGCTTGAGTCTGCATCCCTTTGTCCCTTGGAGCACTTTTGTGTTCTTCCCAAGCTTGCCTTTTGCTTGTGAGCTTGCTATCTAGAGATGGAGGATTGAAGTGGTGGAGGCCCAAGTGGGGGATTCAATTTCTCCGGTTCGCAGACATGCCGACAGAGGTTGTATCTTGTAATCTTTGATTTATATTAATAGAAATATCTTTTCCTATCCAATAATGTGTGTTTGAATGAATATTTTATCCATTGGATTATGTCAAATGCTTATACATTATTGATTATATATGCTAGAATATATCTAACACCATGATATATAGAATGCTTGTATTGTTTACTTATTGTTGAGGAAGTAATCTATCAATTCAAGCTGAAGTTGGAAAGCTCAATGGGGATCTACTTCAACCGTCCAAAATAAGGTACGAGGTCTGATCCTTTAGTGTTAGACATTTAATTTCTATTGCGTATTGGAAAGGATTGATTTTTGGAGTCAAGTTGTCTATTGTGGTACCCCAAGCCATAGGAATTTCTCTCCATAACAGAATTGACGACTCCGCTGGGGAGTTCCTAGTAGTTGTCCTTTGGGGGTTGTTTTCTCGGCATTCAATGATCTTGAATTGCTCTTTCTTTCTTTTTTCTGTGTCAGGTCTGGGGGCATGTATGCCTGGTAGAGTCTGATTGGTGTGAATTTTGTCTCAGCCTATCTGTTTGCCTTGATTTTATTCACATTTCTTCCTGTACGTGAGTTTTTAACTCACAGTCGCGTATACATTCGGGTTTCTCTTCGATTTCCGCGTATACACGTGGGTTTACTGCAAACATTCACGTATGCCCTGGTTTTTTCCTTTTTGTGGAAGTTAAATGGTTGCTGGGTGAATTTTTATATTTGTTGAGTCTCCTTTGGCACTGCCTGAGTCTGTTTATATTTTTGTTTCTGACCAGAAACATTTTTTTAGGCTAAATTTTTTCTTTTTTATGAAGGTTCTTGTCATGGCATTTTCGATTTTTTGTTTGAGATTAGTGCATTAGAGTTCTTTTACCTTAGTGCTTTGCTTGAGTGCTATTTATGTGTGCTTGCAGAGTCTAGGGGTTGTAGAATCATTCTTTTGTTTTTGCATCTCATTTTATTTCAAAAAATCCAAAAACATTTGCTTATCATCATGCATTGCATTTTTCATTGTACTTGCACTAGATTTGCTTTGGAGTATTAGTTAGGACTTCATATAGGAAAGCTTGCATTCATCATTTGAATAAAAATTGTGCATTTCATGTAGTAGCATACCCTGTTTTCATGGACACAATGCATTTGCATTGATTGTTAGGTGTGCATTTTACTTCATGTTGTGTCATAACACCATTAGTTGCATGGCCATATCCCATTTTTGAGTAATAAAGCCAACTAAAATCAACGCTAAATTAAAATAAACTACACTCTTTTCTTTTCTAGGGTGCACCAATAAGCTTAGGTTTTAGGATCTTGGAATAGTTCATTATAAGTCAATTCTCCAAGATCACTAAACAACAACATGTATGTGTCTGTCCAGGTGAGTGTGTGAAATCCTTGGTATAACCAGTGTTTCTCAGGATCCTCCTCTCAAAAGGGAGTTAAGCACGAGGCAATGTGAGTGGTTATTGATTGGGATGACCCCTAGTCATAACTGAGTAGCACCAAAGATATTTCCAGGATTGTATTCGTATCTGGGGGCTCTTTCGAGAGTGTCGGGCTTTGCTACCCTTCCCATACGGTCAATCCCGCCTGCAACTGTCTTCCTGAGCATTGATTATATTGAGGTGACCTTAGTGGCCTTACCTAGGATATTGAGGGGGTACTTTGCATGGTTTATTCTACGGGTGTCTCGGCCAGGTTGGAGTCAGACAACACAGTCTCTTTACGCGTTGAAGCTGAGGGCCACAATAATTGGTTACATACCTCCGCTTGTTGTGTATGGGAGTCTCAAGCCTCTCCTAGGTGAGACATACCTGCTTCATTCAGGAGCTCACTTATCCAACCCTTGTTTTCTTGCATTTGGCTTTAGATTTTATTAGTGATTTCTCTGTGCACGATAGTTGGCCTAGGGTTTACGTAAATAAAGAGTCTTTTCTATTTTTTGAGTCATTGTGGATTCGGGTGTGGCTCCTTGCTGTTCTCGTCGTTTAGTAGGACTTTTTCCTTCTACTTCTCCTCCTCTTTTGGGAGAGAGACCTAGACAGTCCAGGCAGACTATTTCGCACATTGATTCACACACCATGGGAAACCATTTAGAAGGTATTCCTGAACCACCTTCTCCCATTCATGTAGACGATGGGGAGTTTACTCCTACTTACGATCCTTCACCTGACTTAGCTGAGTTAGGTCCTGTGATTTTTGAGATAGGAACCATGCATGATAGACCTACTCACTCTAGGGTTGATTCCCCATTGACGCGTTACCGGTATGGAATGTCGAAGGATGCCGAGACTCATTTTGAACCCACCAGCACCAGCTATGGTAGTTATGGTATGACTGGTTTTCCTACACATGATTTGGCATTTCATGTCGAATCTGAATTTGAGCCTAACACTATGCCTAGGGGCACTCTCATTCCTTACCATGCGGAGAGGTTTGGAAGCACTAGTCACATTGCACCTTCCATCCCAGTGGTGGAAGTTACATCACATATCCCTCCTAGGTCTAGGGTTAGCGATTCGATTAGGATACTAGATCTGAGACGAGTGACGATAGGGAATAGTACATACTTGATTACTCATATCCCTTCATCCTCTGTCCCTAGTTCTTCAAATGTTCACCCTCCACCTTATTCACGTGGTCCTTCGAGTAGGCACATGGCTACAAGTCAGGTCCGTACTGCGGTTACTAGGCCGATTGTGTCTCAAGTTCACATACCACCCATTTCTTCAAGAGGTTATGTTCATGCTTCTAGAGGTCATATTACTACTTTCGAGGCATATATCCCTACTTCCGATATGTATATTCCTACTTCCGGAACGTATCTTCCTACCTACGGAGTGTCTCATGGGGCATCGCATGTGATGACCTATGGACCATATTATGGGACGCAGTACGGACAGGGTTCTTCACCTTATGGAGGTGGGTATCAACAACCTACTTACTCTCCTAATTATGGCTTTGTAGCTCCCACTAGTCAAGGTCCACCTCACTATGGTGCTTCCACGCCACCCTATACGGGTCATACGAGAGGAGGGAACTATGGCCAAGGCCATGGTGGTAATCAAACCTATATGAATTAGGGAGCGGTCCATCAACCTCATCATCCTAGGCTCCCTTTCCTCGCGACGCTCAATCTTCCTGACTTGTCAAGATTGACGAATGATCCCGTGGCTCATGACCTGGCTTGGCCGGCTGTCCCTACCAAGATTCCTTTGGACATACCTAAGTTTGAGGGAAAATTGGGAGAGGATCCGAGCGAACACATTACTACATTTCACCTATTGTGCTCTTCGAATTCCTTACACCAGGAATCAATCCATTTGAGACTATTTCAACGCACCCTCACACGGCCTGCCGTGAAATGGTATATAGAGTTACCTAGGGGAGCTTTCTCTTTGTTCGACAACCTTGCGTTGACTTTTTGTAATCACTTATAGCTACCAGTGCGTTATGACATTGGTACTGAACTCTTGTCGACATTTCATAAAGATAAAGCCACACATATCTCTGATCATATTCAAGAGTGGCGTAGATGAAAGAGGTTAATTAAAGCCTTTATACCACTCGAGTTCCTCCTCGAGTGGTTCCTCAAGTCATTATTACCATATATAGCGAAGGATGTTTCTACATCCAGAGTGTAGAATGAGGAACAAGCGATTTTTAGGGCACATGAACTGGACTTGATCTATGCTTAGTCCAGTTTGTTGTATGAGATTATTCCCAATGCTCCGCGTTCCAGTTTCGACCCCAAAGTCAAACCTGGACCACATGTCGATGGCATTGTGGGTTGTGCAAGTGTGAAACCTGTGGATTCGGTTGCAAAACAAGTTATTCAATTGTCAATCAACCAATCTGCTTCGAGACAAGCTATAGCTTCATCTCAACCTGCCCAAACGGTGAATGTACTTTCTGTCCAATCGTCGGACCAGAAGGGTAACCAGCAGCCCAGACGGAATAGAAAAAAGGGTAAAAATAATCGTAAGGGTGGGAATAAGAATGAGAATACTAGTAATAATGACAAGAATGATCGGAATGTTGGGGGGGACAAGCAAGATAAATGTAAGGTTAAGTTCCCTTGCAAGTTATGTAAGGACGATCACCTCACTTACTTGTGCCCTCGTATTGAGGAAGCTTTGAGATTCTTGGCACAGGGCCCAACTGTGCTAACTAACCCTTTACCACATAACCAAAATATGAACTCAAAGTCCCATGACCAGTCTGGTGATGATCATGACCCACCGGAGACTAGTGGTCGTGGGTGCATTAACATGTTCTGTGCTACAAAAGTTGTGACTCAAGCGAAAGATTATAGTTCGTCACAACCCAGCCCAGGAAAAGAACCTGATCCACCAGGGTCCCCTTTGTGTATTAAGAAATTGGTGGATAAACCTGAGGTTGCACCTTGCATTCCTAAGGGAGTCCTTAAGTGTTTAGGGCATAATCCAAATGCCCAAGCCGCCCAGAATTATTCAGTTGTCGAGGACTTGGGTCACACTCCTTGTGCAATGTCTGCATTGGAAGTGCTTCAGAGTTGTCCTTTGCAAAGGAAGGCATTTCTTTCTACCCTTGGTGTGAACGACGATGATTCTTCCTCCGTGATCAAATTTGAAACCGCAGGACTTCATCCTTTCTTGCCCTACTATGTGTCTCTTTTGATTCATGTAGAATGTCTTAATATGATCGTCAAGCGCACTGTGATTGACGAGGGCGTTACTGCTTCTGTGATGTCTTTATCCTGCTGGAAGGGTCTGGGTTCCCCTGAGCTGTCTAAATCAATGACCATGTTAACTGCGTTTGATGGGAGATCTTTTAGGCTGCACGGTATCCTTCCTTCCCTTAAAGTCCATTTGGGAGGGAAGACCATTGCGATAGAGGTCGAGGTGGTTGATGCGCCCCTTAAATACAATCTCTTGTTGGGTAGGAACTAGATGTACAACATGCAAGCCATTACTTCTTCCTTGTTCCGCGTTGTATTCTTTCTACATAATGGGAAGATCGTAACGATTGATCAAACGACATTCAAGAATCCGTCTATTACTGCATCTTTGGGAGCTTCAATCCTGATCATTGAACATTCTCAACCGACAACTGGGAGTGTGGGTGTAGGCATGTATCCATCCCTTATGGGGAGCTTTAGTTGTCCTGCACCGATCCTCATGGTAGGATCTAGTTTCGATGAGGATTCGACATCTACGAGATCGGTGTCGTTTTGCACGAGTCATATGGAAGATCCTTGGATTCTTCCTGCACCGAGTACTTCGAGTGAGCCCATCGTGATGGACGTGTCATTGCCTGCAGCTATTATAGCTTATCAAGCTAATCTCAAGTGTGCTACAGAGCCTAGTCCTTCCTCTTCGCGAACAAAGGAGGAAGACCCTTATGTGCTACTGGCATGGGCAGTATAGTCTTCTCATGTGCATGATTGCCTTGATATGATTTTCCCTTCAGATGAAGCGATTATTGAGGCTATGTCGGGAGTTGAGCCACCATGGGAGGAACTCCATCATGGATCATATTTTCTTCCAGAGCTTTATCGCTTAGAGCGTGATAATTTTAGGGCAGTTCTTAGTCAGAGAGTTGGTAGTCCTATGGTACCATTAAGCTCTCCTAGTCCGATGGCTGATGGAAACATGGAAAACATATCTTCAATGATTCCTATCAACATCTCTCACAATCCTACATGATAGAGAATGTCTATATTGGGGTGGAATGTTCCCATGCTGAGATTCTTGAATACACCGAGCTATTTAAGGAATTCCGTGATGTTTTTTCTTAGTCTTACGATGAAATTCTAGGTATTGACCCTCGAATTGTCGAACATGAGATTAAGACTTACCCCAACGCTAATCCTGTTCGACAACATTTACACGCGGTGAATCCTAGGAAAGCACCCACCATTAAGGTAGAGACAGAGAAGCTGTTGAAAGCCAATTTCATCTATCCTGTTCCCTTGACAGAGTGGGTTTCAAACCCCATTCTGGTGGATAAGAAGTAGGGACCGATCTGCATATGTACTGATTTCCGCGATTTGAATCATGCATATCCTAAGGACAACTTCCCCACACCATTTATTGATCAGATTTTGGATGAGTGTGTGGGTAGCAAGGTGTTCTCCTTCATGGACGGCTTTTCTGTATATAATCAGATACAGATTAAACCTTAGGACCAACATAAAAATGCATTTATCTGTCCTTGGGGAACATTTGCATATCGAAAAATGCCTTTCGGCCTTAAAAATGCCGGAGCTAGATTTCAGCGGGCGATGACCTTGATCTTCTACGATCTCAAGTCAATTATTGAAGTATTTTTGCATGACCTCGCTACTCATTCTCGCATGAGAATGCGTCATCGCTATCACTTGAGATTGGTATTCGAAAGATGCTGGCATTATTCAGTTCAATTGAATCCTCATAAGTGCATCTTTTGTGTGAAGTTAGGTCGGTTGTTAGGATTCATCGTTTCTAAAGAGGGTATAAGAGTCAACCCTTTGAAGGTTGAGGCAATACTTCAGTTGTCTCCCCCAAAAATTATTCGTCATCTTCAGTGTTTGCAAGGCATGGCAAACTTCTTACGAATATTTGTTGTCAACTTTGCCAATTTGACTAGAGGCTTTATGCATCTCTTAAAGAAGGACACCCCCTTTTATTGGGATGAGCGAGCCCAGGAGTCCTTTGATGCACTAAAGTGAGCCCTAGCATCGGCCCCAGTGATTAGTCCCTCGGACTATAGCCGTGACCTTCTATTATATGTGGCCATGTCCTTAGAGACGATTGGTATGTTTTTGGTTCAAGAGGATGAGGAGCTCCAAGATCATGTCATATATTATCTGAGCCGGAACCTTATTGACATAGAGATTCTTTATTCTCATGTCAAGAAGCTTGATTTAGCTACTGTACACGCGGTTAAGTGGTTGAGACATTATATTCTCCTTCGCCAAACCTTGGTAGTGGCCCATGTCAATCCATTTCAGTTCATCCTCACCAGAAGGATGATTGGGGGAAAATATAATAAATGGATTGTCATTCTACAAGAATTCGATCTCGAGTTTGTTTCAGCAAAATTGAAGAAGTCTTTAATCTTTGCAGAGCTTATATCAGATTTCCCGAGCAAGGCCGAGGAGTTGGTTTGTGAAGATACGTTTTTCGATGAACACATCTTCTTAATCTCAACATTAGACCCATGGTATGGGGATATCATAATATATTTACAAACGCTGAAGACCCCTACTCACCTCTCGCGAGATGAACGACGACGATTACATCACGTCTCTAAGAACTACCTCATAGTGGATAATACCTTGTACTGCCGTGGGGTAGATTCCATTTTACAACATTGTTTAACTCATGAGGAGGCTGAGGTAGTGCTGAATGATTGCCATGGAGGGGCGTGTGGTGGTCATTTATCTGGGATTTCTATAGCTCAAAAGATTTCAAGAGCAGGTTATTTTTTGTCGTCGATCTTTAAGGATTGTATTGATGCGGTCAAGAGGTGCCACCCTTGCCAGGTGTTCGCACATAATATGCGCTTGAAACTTGCCCTGTTACATCCCATTATCACCGCCGGTCCCTTCACTAAGTGGGGGCTCGATTTTATGGATTGCAACCTAGCTTCGGCTGGGGGGCACCATCATATTATAGTGGCTATTGATTACTTCACGAAATGGGCTGAGGCTATGCCTACAATAAAATCCGACGGTGAGACAGCCGCCCACTTTGTATTCAACCAAATTATTACTCGGTTAGGGATTCCGAAAGAGCTTGTCACTGACCATGGTTCGCACTTTCAGAATCGTATGATGGAAGAGTTGGCATCCAATTTAGGGTATAAGCAAGAACATTTCTATTCTTACTACCCCCAAGTGAATGGACAGGTAGAGGTAGTGAATAAATCACTCAAATCCATTCTCCAACGAACCATTGCACAAAGCAAGAACAATTGGCACATCATGTTATATCCTACTTTTTGGGCATATCGAACCATGGTTAAGACTGCCACTGGTTTTTCTCCATATCAACTAGTACATGGAGTGGAGTTGATATTGCCGATTGAATGCGAGATTCCTTCATTGAAACTAGCTGTAGACCTCTTACCGGACACTTCACCTTTGGAGGAGCATTTGGTTCACCTTGAGCAACTTGATGAGCAGCGTCGGGATTCCTTGGTGGCTCTAGATGTTAATAAGGGTTGCGTAAAGGCCCAATACGATAAGACTATCCATCCAAGGTAGTTTAGTGAATTAGGAGACTTGGTCCTTTTGTGGGATCAATTGAAAGAACCCTTGGGGGCAGGGAAATTTAATCCTATGTGGCATGGTCCTTACGTGGTCAAGCACGTGTTAGAGAAGGGTGCCTATGAGTTAGTGTATTATGAAGGAACGGCCTTGGCGAAGCCTAGAAATGGGCTCTATCTTAAGAAATACTATGCATGATCTTCAACCAAGGCTGCTTATTGTATATTATTGTACAGTTTTGCATAGTTAGGTCTTTTTCTTATCATGATCGGGTTTGTGATTAGTTTTCGTTTCTTTTGGCAGATGTCAATGGAATCTTCCACATACATAGGATTCGTAGATGGTGCAAGCCATCACACTCAACGCTTAGCCTCTGCTGCTTGGGTGATTTATACTCCTATGGGTCAGGTACTGTCTTCAGGAGGCGTATGTCTATGACCATCTTCCAACAATGTGGCTGAATATAGTGCCGTTATCAAGCTTCTACAGGATTCCATTTCACATGGTGTCCTCTCTCTTGAGGTACATCTTGATTTAGAGTTAGTAGTGTCATAGCTCAATGGTTTGTACCATGTTAGAGATCTAGCGTTATTGAGAAGATTCTTACATGTGAGATTGTTAGAATGACAATTTGACAATATAACATATATACACATTCCAAGAAATAATAATCAAGTTTTTGACTCATATGCTAACTACGTGTTATATTGGCATTTGTTTCATTCATAATAAATTAATCACAAACACAATTTTCACTCATCTAAATAAATAAGCCGATCACCATAAAACTTTTTATATACATCAAAAATGTGATAATACTTAGTGTCATGATACAAAATTTTGGCTTTCAAGCCACCATAATATAGTACATGGTAGTACAAAATCTATACACTCCCAGGTGTCTAATCCTATGGAGGAGGAGGAGGGTTGTGATCATGGAAGGTCACTATGGCTCTAGCCAGTCGTCAGAATAACCGCACCCATGCGCGTGGCACACCCACCACCTGCCGCTGCATAGCCTCAGGAAAGTCCTCAACTTGCACCATGGGAACTCTATGAGTCAGTCTCACAAAATTGGTATGAATTCTCTGGAGCGTTCACTCTACATCCGCAACTGTGATGTCATCTCCTCTTCCCCTCCGTCTATGACAAGGGAAGCCTTCTGGCTGCCATGGTCCCACATCTGCACACAAATGGTAGATGTCACTATGTATTGTCGTGCAAAAATATATATCTTTTGGATTCCATATAATCAAGAAAAAAAATTAAATAACTCAAAAAATTTAAAAAGAGAGGGTCGAGATTCGTCTTCTATATCGCCATATGTCGATCCTGGTGGTAGCGGCATGTCTGGGTCCCCCCAGAAATCTATCCCTGCATAGGGATAGTCATCGATGGAAACTATCTGTTTTCACCACCATGGAAAGAAGTCAGCTAGATATGGGTTGGCCACCCTACCACCCCCCAGTCTGCACATAGCATCTGCCCAACACCGTTGGGCCGGATCTTGAACCCCGTGGAGAGGAACGTCCACTCTAGGGCACAATCCTGGAACATGCTCGAAGAAAAACATGCTCAAGATACTGTTGAACCCAAAGTTCTACACTCTACCTTCCTTACACTCACTGAGCTGATGTTTCATGTTGCTCAGTAGTGTAGTGCTCCAGTTGTAAATCATGGGTCGCATGCACTCCACTGCATAGAACATCAGAGGCCGCGAGGCCTGGTGGAGTGATGCTAAGCCGGCTATCCTGCCCAATGTCAAAAGTATGGCCTTTAGGCCTAGCACCTGTATAGCATTGGTAGGGACCTGACTCCCCACCTTCTCAGTGTCTGGATAGTAGTACACTGCAATGTACTCATCGATAGTTAGGCCACCTCCTGGCCCACCATGAGAACGAAGGTTCATCACCTCCCCTCATCTAGAAAGCCCTGTAATGAAGTATATGTCCTCCACCTCTATGGTGAGGGACATCCCATCGATCTTGAAGGACTTTGAGTCTGGATCCCAATAATCCACCAACATCTGTAAGAGTCTTGGTTTGGCCCTCAAACCACCAAGACACCAAAACTTGTAGAGTCCGCATGCATGTAGAGCATGTTGAGCCATTAGATCGGCCCTTACTGCTTCCTCTACTTCACCATGTTCATGCTCTCTCCACTCTAGGACCATCATGCACAATAAATTGAAAATTTGCCCATCATTTTATTGAAAAAACCATATGCGCAGCCTCATACGCGACTGTTTTCAAAACGGTCACGTATGTATGCGGGTTCGAGGGTGTTTTCCACGTATATCCAGCCCTATACACGGAAAAAACCTCAATTTCTGCGTGGGCCACAACACTCATTTTAGGGTGGCCTAGAAAACTTATTTGACCATGGAATTTCATGAAAATTACATCAAAATGAAAGAGAAGAGCATGGAAAAATACTTGGAAGAAACGGTAGTGGATTCCGCCGGTTGGATCTCCTGGAATTCGCTGTTGAAAATCAGAGCTCAAATGGGTAAAAGTTTCAAATGATTTATAATATTTTGAATTGTTTACTATTTATAGAAATTTTTCAAATATTTGAAAATTTTTACCCCCTTTCCTGTAGTTTCGACATTTTCTAACCATTTTGGACCATTTTTGACATAATTCATGTTGTAGAGGACCTTTTTCAGTGCCGTTTCAGCCGTTGGATTGACCTGTTTGTGCCGATCTCAGGTATAATGTCTAAAATGACATATAGGTTAGGTTTCACCACCATTTGCATTTTGCATGACCTTATGACCATATCACCATGACCTTAGGTATGAACCCACTTTGTTATGTCGTGGATACTTCTTGTTGTTTTAGAAGTGGCATGATATGAGTGGTAGAGCTTCACCTTACATGGGTACCCTAGTTAGTGCCTTATTTGAATTTGGTGCCCATGCTGACATTTTATTTTTTAGGGTGTGGGAGTCTGTTGTATAGTACTGCCATGACATTTCGCAAGAGCCTCATACTCCTCTTGATCTTATGCTAGCCTATTTCCCTCAGGACTCCCTCATATCAAGTTGTGAATGCATTATCATCATCTTTGCCTATCTTATTGAGCTTTATGCCAGCTCCCCTAACAGTGCGCTTCAGCCATATAGCTCGAGCTTGTCTCATGTCTAGCCATGCAGAGCCATTTTTTATATCCTTCGCAGCTTGTTTCCCTTTTTACCGGGAGGGGATTTTCCCCCGAGTGTCAATATCCTACATATGTATCCTTGCATTGAGCATAGGTATGTTCCACTGCTTGAAACTAGTTTGGTTTCCTTTATGACACTCGTCTCCTCCTAGTCTGTAACTATAAAGCTATTTTATTCTTTTTTCAATCTTTTTAAATATTGAAAAAGTTCAAAAAAATAAAAAAACCAAAAATCCGAACAAGGAAAGATGTTATCTGTGGCAGCTGTCGAGTCATGTTGCCTTCAAACAAAGCATTGTATATCACATCCATTGGTTGGGTTATAGTTTGACTTTAGGAGCTATACTCATTTATCTGAGTTTATCTCCACCGACTGGTTAAGCTTCCAGTCCCTATGGAGCCTCTGTCGATGCCTCCTGTGTCGCAGAGATGTCCCAGTTTGTATATCGAGTCTATGCTACCTTCATTTAGTCACCATACGTCATTATTCTCTTGTTCAAAGGAAGTTGAAGCCTGAATCGGCCATTCCTCAGTTATCTTGACTTTGCATGTCGGCCATTCCCGGTACAATTACTGGTTCGTGCACCTTATGATCGATTCCTTCCACATTATACAGCTTTGCTGAGTACCTCATGTTGGATGATGGGGGATGCCTTAATGCCCTCCTTCCAGCAGATTTCATCCCATCGAATTCAGATCATTTATTCTGGGATTGGAATCTAGAGTCATTTTGAGTGCCTTGAGACTTGCAGTCATCAGTGGCACGTTCTCTCTCCATCGACAGTCTTTGGGAATACATCAATGTCCCCTGGTTGATGGATCCTCTCAAGTGTTTGACCTCGACACATCTATTCACAGTTGTTAGTTTGCACTCTAGTACCTTGATTCCCATTTTCATTATCTATGGGTGATCTCGTGTCTGTTAATGGTATACATTAATGACTGGTAATCACACGATGGACTACTACGTTCGACCTCAACACCTCTATTCGCATAGTAGGACATGTACTCGTAGCGGTTTGTGTAGAAGACTTTCCAGATTGGTGGCATCTCTTATATGCTACCTCCTTGATCGTGCCAGCGTTCATGAGATTTCAGTTCTCGTGACTTGATTCTAGTATATGTCAAATATTTCTAGCCACTATGGAGATCTTGATCTGTTATATATCTTCAGCCATTATGGAGATCATGGTCCTTTGTATATCTTCATCATGGAGATTTTGATTTATGTATGTTGTACGTGGTGATGACCACTTATGTGATATCTTGTATCATGCCTATTCATGGCCATTGTACTCTTATGTATCTGGGACTAATATATGTATTTGCAGTTATGTGCAAAGTTGTATTATTGTACTATGCTGATTGGGTGGATGGTCTTCCATTTGGGACCCTTCATCACTCCACTTTTGGGATGGACTTATAATGTATTTCGGCCATCATATGACCCCTCTGACCTCACACATTAGGAGGCATCTGTTATAGCTGATTTCACCACTCCAGATGAATCACACTTTGTATGGCCTTCCCCTGTCCCGCTGTAGACTCCTTAGACCCCATGGACCATTTTTTGTCCTTTGATGTTTCCTTGATCATCCCTAAAAACATGTGAAAAATGATACACGTAACTTTTAAACCTATAAGCATGTATAAACACAGGTTTGACCACTAAAACCGTGTACATTAGGATGTGTGCAAAATCCAAATCCTTTTGGAGTTTTCCTTGACATGGATCCGACTCATTTGACTCCTGGCCTTCCATATGCCATGAGATCGCTCAGATTCGACCTTTCATTACCCCTTTGAAAAACTATATAAGGAACCCCTTGGTACATTGAAGGCATGAGAGAGAATTGAGAGCAAAGAAACTATATTCCATTGTTGCCAGAATTTATGCTTGAGTCTGCATCCCTTTGTCCCTTGGAGCACTTTTGTGTTCTTCCCAAGCTTGCATTTTGCTTGTGAGCTTTCTATCTAGAGATGGAGGATTGAAGTGGTGGAGGCCCAAGTGGGGGATTCAGTTTCTCCGGTTCGCAGACGTGCCGACAGAGGTTGTATCTTGTAATCTCTGATTTATATTAATAGAAATATCTTTTCCTATCCAATAATGTGTGTTTGAATAAATATTTTATCCATTGGATTATGTCAAATGCTTATACATTATTGATTATATATGCTAGAATATATCTAACACCATGATATATAGAATGCTTGTATTGTTTACTTGTTGTTGAGGAAGTAATCTATCAATTCAAGATGAAGTTGGAAAGCTCAATGAGGATCTACTTCAACTGTCCAGAATAAGGTACGAGGTCTGATCCTTTAGTGTTAGACATATAATTTCTATTGAGTATTGGAAAGGATTGATTTCTGGAGTCAAGCTGTCTGTTGTGGTACCCCAATCCATACGAATTTCTCTCTGTAACAACAGGCTCCACTCTATGTACAAGCTAATATGGAGAAAAATCGGTGGCAGTCTTAACCACGGTCCTATAAGCCCACAAAGCAGGATATAACATAATATACCAATTGGTCTTGCTTTGTGCAACGATTCGTTGGAGAATAGACTTGAGTGATTTGTTCACTGCTTCAGCTTGTCCATTCACTTGAGGGTAATAAGAAGAAGAATGCTCTTGCTTATACCCTAACTTCGAGGCCAACTCTTCCATCATATGATTCTGAAAGTGCTTACCATGGTCAATGACAAGTTCTTTTGGAATACCGAACCGAGTAATAATCTGCTTGAATAGAAAGTGTGCGGCTGTCTCACTATTGGATTTAACTGTAGGCATAGCCTCAGCCCATTTCATGAAGTAGTCAATAGACACGATAATATGATGATGCCCCCCAGCTGAATCTAGGTTGCAATCCATGAAATCAAGCCCCCACTTAGTGAAGGGACCAGCGGTGATAATTGGATGTAACTAGGTAGGACGTGAGCGCATATTACGTACGAACACCTGGCAAGGTAGGCACTTCTTGACCACATTAATGCAATATTTAAAGATCGACGGCCAAAAATAACTCGCTCTCAAGATTTTTTGGGCTGTAGAAAGCCAAGATAAATGACCACCACATGCCCCTCTATGGTAATCATTCAACACAAGCTCAGCCTCCTCATGAGTTAAACAACGACGTAAAATGGAATCTACCCCATGACGGTACAATGTGTTGTCCACTATGACATAATTCTTAGAAATGTGACGTAACCATCGTCGTTCATCCCGTGAAAGGTGAGTAGGGACCTTCAATGTTTGTAAATATATGATAATTTCTCCATACCATGGATCTAAAGTTGAGATCAAGAATATGTGCTCATCAACAAACGTAACTTCACAAGCCTCCTCCTCCTTCTCACTTGGGAAATCAGATATAAGCTCTGCAAAAATCAACGATTTCTTCAATTTTGCCGAAACAAACTTGAGATCGAATTCTTGCAAGATGACAATCCACTTATTATACTTTCCCCCTATCATCCTTCTAGTGAGGACAAACTGAAATGGATTGACATGGGAAACTACCAAGGTTTGGCGAAGAAGAATATAGTGTCTCAATCTTTGAACCGCATGAACGGTAGCTAAGGAAAGCTTCTCCACATGGGAATAACAGATCTCTGCATCTATAAGGTTCCAGCTTAGATAATATATGACATGCTCCTGGATCTCCTCATCCTCTTGAACCAAAACCATACCAATCATATCCATGGACGCAGCTACATAAAGTAGAAAGTCATGGCTATAGTCAAGTGGACTAATCACCGGGGCTGATGCTAAGGCTCACTTAAGCACATCAAAGGACTCCTGGGCTCGCTCATCCCAGCAAAAGGTAGTGTCCTTCTTCAAAATATGCATAAAGCCTCTAGTCAAATTGGAAAAATTCATGACGAATCTCCGTAAGAAGTTTTCCATGCCTTGCAAACATTGAAGATGTCCAATGTTTTTCGGGGGAGAAAATTGAAGTATTGCCTCAACCTTTAAAGGGTCGACTCTTATACCCTCTTTGGATACAATGAACCCTAATAAGCGACCAGACTTCACACAAAATATGCACTTGTGAGGATTTAACCTGACCAAATAATGGAGGCACCTTTCAAACACTAATCTCAAATTACAGAGTCACCAATTCTGTTACAGAGAGAAATTCCTATGGCTTGGGGTACCACAACAGACAGCTTAACTCTAGAAATCAATCTTTTCCTATATGCAAGAGAAACCAAACAACTAACACTAAAGGATCTCGATTTGTACCTTATTCCAGACGGTTGATGTAGATCCCCATTGAGATTTCCAAATTTAACTTGAATTGATAAATTGCTTCCTCAACATTCAATAAACAAGACAAGCATACTATATATAATTGTGTTAGCTCTACTCTAGCATATATAATCAATAACATATAAGAATTTGTAATCATCCATGGATAAAATATTGATTCAAACACACATTATTGGAAAGGAAAAGATATTTCTATTAATATAAAATCAGAGATTACAATGAATACAACCTCTGTCGGCACATCTGCGAATCAGAGAAACCAAGTCCCCCACTTGGGCCTCCATCACTTCAATCCTCCATCTCTCAATAGCAATATCACAAGCAAAAGGTAAGCTTGGGAATAACACAAAAGTGCTCCAAGGGACAAAGGGGATGCAAACTCAAGCACAAGTTCCGGCAACAATGGACTATAGTTCTCTTGCTCTCAATTCCCCACGCCTTCAATGTATCCAAAGGGTTCCTTATATATCTCTTCAATGGGGTAATGAAAGGTCAAATCCGAGTGATCTCAAGGCATATGGAAGGCCAGGAGACAAGTGAGTTGGATCCACATCAAGGAAAACTCCAAAATAATTTGGTTGTTTGCACACATCCCGATGTACACAGTTTTAGGATTCAAACCCGTGTATATCACTACTACATTTCGATCCAAAATCCGACGGAAAAATCCGACGGCACGTGGATTTCTCTTTTTAAACTTACCAAAAATCACAAGGATACATTTTTTTTTTATAAATGTGGCCACAAGCGTCAGTGAAGCGACGAATATTCTCATAACCGTCGCTTAATCAACGACGCCTTACTAAGCGTCGCTTAAGCAACGACGCCTTACTAAGCGTCACTTAAGCGACGGATCTTCCGTCGCATATCCGACACTTAGGGTCATTTCCTATAGTTGTATTTATTTGGTGTGCGAGGAAGTATAGAGTTTTCATATAAATAAAATAAGATATATTCAAAATGCAATTATGTGTGGTTTAGCAGTGCCCTTTCAAGGTGATCATGGCTAACATGTATGAGTGAGTACATGCTTGTGGGATAAGAATGCAAGTTTTGGGGGTGGTTGTTAATTATTTAAAGAGAACTAACTCTAGTCACAATGCATCACATTTTGTTAAAAATATAGAGAACATTTTTAATCTTAGTTTTCAATTTGTAGTGTTGAAAAAAAGCTATTTTTGTATACTTATCATATTATAGTCAGGATATTTTTGGGAGCATGACCAATCTTATAAAGCATTTGAGTCTTTTATCCAAAACTAGTAGGTTCCTAACTTCAAAGGAAAAATTAAAGTTACTTTTTTGGTAAAGACTTCTTCGATTTACATTTTCAATCTAACTATGGTTATGATTTAATATTATACAATGCCCATGGTTTTGGGGCACTGGAGTTTTGTATCTTAATCAATGGTCTCTAGATTTTGAGCTAAAATAGGAGATTCCATCATATGTTTTAGTGTGGGAGAGATTGCCCCATATCTCTTTTAACAACTATGCATTAAGAGCCTTGAGGCAATATGGAATAAGTTAAGAAGAGTTGTTGATAGATTTGATCCAAGACCGAAGTTATTTAGTTGTGCTTGAATTCACATTGAAGTATAACTTGAAGAAGAGCTCCCATGAGAAATAGAGCTCCAAAATCAACAAATAGACCCTTGTGCAACCATTCCACTATGAACATATGCCATTATAGTGCAATAGTTGTCATGATTGTAGTCATTTCAACAAGAACTACCCAAAGAACCTACCCCCAACCTAGCAGAAAGAATAAGAGTTTCAAAAAGCATCCAGATCCTTTAATAGAGGGAGAAAAACATGGTACTCCCAAACCCATAAATGATACAAAATAAGACTGAGTCAAAACCAATTTGTAACCTTAGAAACTATCCAAGCAAAGGAAGCCCTTAAATCAAGGAAAGAGCTCAACAATGAAGACATTTCAAAGTAGGGTTTTCCCTTGGTTGTGAGTATTTTTTCCTTGTGACATATTTTCTTGCCATACATCAAATAATATTCCATATTGCATCATCAAAATTCCTTGAATCAAAATCATTATGAATAGGGTGACCATGCTACATAATGACTTCTCTCTTTACAAAATTAGGCATAATAGTATTGATATGAAATTACTAGGTGAGAATCAGTGTAAGAAGGATTGATTCAAAGCATTGTTACTTCTTTAATTTTTCAAAATCCCATTGTTGAATATCATATCAAAATAAGGTTAGTTTCTTATTATTTCCACAAAAGGTTAACTAAGAGGCTAGACAATTTATGAGGTTATATGCCTCTTAGGAAAACACATGGTTATTAGTACATGGTCCCATCCCACACATGATGATATAATATTCATTGATGGTATAAAATACATTGGATCCAACTGCAAGATTATTTTGGGTTTTTGCTTATATTTTTAAATAGGCATCACGAGAAGCTCTGGGTGCAGCAAAGAAGTGCTATTTGTGAGATTTAGAATGGGAATGGGATGGTTTTCTGCCCTTTGTCTGCAGAGGAGGGTTGGGATTTCAGATGGTGGGAAGCATTCTTCAAGGGGTTACATAGGCATCACTATGCAGGATTCATTCAAGGGGGGCCCAGATATAAAGCACCAGTGCTGGATCTTATCAGAGAGGGTTTTTCGTCCTGTTATGTTCAGTTTGCTGGCTGTTTTCATTGTGTCCCTGTTATTGGTACATGGCACCGGGGTTGTTCTGTTAAGGGCCAACAATCTAGGCAGGAAGTGCTTTGAGACCTCAATTGCAGACAAGGACAGTCTGAAGAGGTTTAGGATTGCAATGGTGACTTGCTCGGATGAGTTTGGGACCATTCCTGCAAGGTCCTTTTAGGGGCTTATGAAATTGGTTGAGCCCAACAAAATAAGCTATGCTGACAGACATCGGTATGATTTTATTGATGAGAGCAATATTGTTGATAAGAATAGGCCCCCCAACTGGAGTAAGAAGGACCTCATCATTAAGAACAAGGTGGTGCAAGAATGCCACTAGCTCAAAACCCGGAGAAGGTCAATCTAAATCACTAATCTTCACGAAAAATAAAATATCCGCGTGAAAGCCCGTAACAACTCCAGGTCACATAACAACTCCAGATCACACAAAGGAGAGGTTTGCAAGAAATTCACATTTTCATAGATAGAATGAACATTATCACATTTGATAAAAATAGAAGCAATTTTCCTCCAGAGAATTCACATTTGAACACATCTTCATCGATTTGCCGAAGCTGCCTTATTTTTATTTTTGGAATGGATAGGGTAGGGAAAAATGGACACAAAGAAGAGCTACTACCACCGCAAGTAGTCTGAGAATCGCTTTGAAAATGCTGCATTTCATCAAAATAAAATGAATGAGCCTAACGAAAGGCAGATTACGAAGTGGAATGAAGCCAATTCTCCAAGTCACACAAAGGAGGTTTGCAGAAGGTCATGCAAAGGATATCGCGACAGGTGGTGCTGGTACTGGAGGTCACACATAGGAGGGTTTGTTGTGACCAGGGTTTGTAGAGGTAGAAGATGGTTTGAAGAGGCATAGGAGGGTTTACAGCAGTGAGGGTTTGCAGAGGTAGAGGAGGGTTTGCAGAGGTCATGCACAGGCTGACAGAAGCCCCCAAATTTGTGAGTACCCTAAAATGATTGAGCATGCTCTAGTTTTGCTCAAATAATTCTTATGATTAGTAGGACCATCAAGAGTATTAGTAAATTGAATGTAAAATTGAGATGTAGATTGATATTTTTCTATTCTTTTCATTTTCCTTAATGATGTAGGTTTGTCCAATAGTTTAGAATAATTTGGTGGAGTGGCTGTTATGAGTTCATTTCTTACAGTTTCCACTGCTTTCACACAACAAACTGCAGACCATTGGCAGATGGAATAGTTTTTCAACTCCAGTCACTTGAGCTTGGTTTAACATTTTTCCCTTCTTACTATGTGTACAGTTCCTTGGAGGTGGTAGCAAAAAGATGGTTGAGTTTCTATGTAGCTCCATTGGAATCATCCACAAGAACCATGCAGAGAGTATAACTTCTTACATCAAGGAGAGTGTGGATGAAGAGTTGGAAGAGGAACAAGATGGGGAGAGAAAAATGTAGAAAAAGAGGCTCACATTTTGTGTGGAAGGTAATATTAGTGTTGGGAAAACCACATTTCTTCAGAGGATAGCAAATGAGACAATTGAATTACGTGACCTTGTAGAGGTGGTTCCTGAGCCTATTTCTAAGTGGCAAGACATTGGGCCTGATCATTTCAATATATTGGATGCTTTCTATGTTGAACCTCAATGGTATGCCTACACATTTCAGAACTATTTTTTTGTAACAAGGGTGATGCAAGAGCGAGAGTCTGCAGGTGGCTTAAAGCCTCTACGACTCATGGAGAGAAGTGTTTTCAGTGATCGGATGGTATGTTTTGAGGTTCATTTTGGTAGAAAGTTTAATAGGCTTTTACGCATTTATGATAGTGTAGTAACTTGAGAGTCTTAGCTTTCATTGTATGTTCTGTTCAGGTCTAATTTCATTACTGTCCAATATAGATGATGAAATGTATAAGTAAATAGATGTTGTAGTTTATCTGGCCCATTAAGAGTCAGTCTAATTGCTTTCTTTGTTTTTGCATCTTTACTTTTTGTTCTAGTGTTTGCTTTTAGTGCAGTTGCTGGCATTTTAGCACTGGAAAAAGAAAGTTAGAAACAAATTTACCGGTCTTGAATATACCAGGTGTTTGTGCGAGCTGTTCATGAGGCAAAATGGATGAATGGGATGGAGCTTAGTATCTATGATTCATGGTTTGATCTAGTTGTTTTTGTTTTACCTGGGATTATTCCTGATGGATTTATTTACTTAAGGGCGAGTCCAGACACATGCCATAGACATTTGCAATTACGAAAAAGAGCAGAAGAAAATAATGTGTCACTAGATTATCTGAGGGGTTTGCATGATAAACATGAGAACTGGCTCTTCCCTGCCCAATGTGGAAATCAAGGGTTGTTGTCTGTGAGCCAGTTACATCTTGATATGGATAGGTCTCTACACCCCGAGATCAGGGATCGCACATTTATTTTGCAAGGAGAACATGTGCATGCCAGTATTCAGAAGGTAAGCCAAATACTGATCTATGGAATATTCATAATCAGCTTGGAATCTAGCGCTGCTATATATTTTATGATGCTAATTGTATGCTTCTAATGCAAACATGTCAACTTTAGGTTCTAGCCTTAGTGTTGGATTGCGAGCCCAACATTGACTTCAGCAGAGACATCGAAGCAAAGCAAGGGTAAGAAAATTTTCACTGATTTGGTGTTTACGATTACATTATGGAATAAAATATTTGACATAAAGGAAAAGAGTCTTTTGACCTCTTTAAGAATTGAATTGCTTATAATAAACATGTTTAAGGTAGTTTTTTTCTTGCATATTTGGTTTGGTGATCCCAAAGATAAATGTTTGAGGGGAAAGATGGAAGATTTTTGTCCTATTATGTTTGTCTTATTCACAACTAGTAGACAGAGTGGAGTGCCATACACATGGGCAGGACTAGGATAGCTTGATCTATTGAAGTGGCAAGCCTTGGGCTGTATGCCATGACATGCAGCAATGCTTAGTTATTGTAAACTTAAGCTTCATCTGGTGATGAGAAGTAGAGGAAGTTGTTAAGAAAGATCTTGGAATAACTGATGGAATTTGATGATCCATTTAATTTGTTACATGTGGCAGTGATACACACAGTTCTTTATCCAATGCATCATGTATTTCATAGTAATTCAATATATACATGCACATTAATATCATCATATCCAGGAGCGAAAGTGCAGCCAAAAAGTGATCATGCAAGATCCCTTTATGTTGACTTTGGCTTCAACTTGAAGAGAATATATATTCTTTAGTAGTCTTATCTGAAATCTATATTGTTCTACTTGTATCTGATTTAAATGTAGAAACCTTTCCCAGGTTGAACTGAGTATTTTCCTTGTGAAATGCTCTACACCATCCTTTCCAGAAGAAAGACATGATTGTCAGTCTTATCACGTCCCACTTTCTCCATAATAGCTGTCACTTCATCCATTGTTCTCAAACCTATTTTTGTTGGAGGGGAGAAACAGAAGGAACAATACAACCCAACCCCAAAATGATTTGGTAACTTTAAATCTAGTGTAATGTAGCTCTAGGATGTTAGTAGTGACTAACAACCCAAGTACTTGTCTTAAAATAAGAGTGAGACTTCTAGATACCATGACACCTCCTAACTCACCATGTTAGTAGATTTTGAAGTCATTTTTAGAGAACATTGTAGCCTCGAGCATTCAAAATTGACTAAAACAATTATTCATTGGGGATCATCTTGAAAATTACAGTAAAAGTATGTAGGTCATTGCCATGCTTGTCACATCTACTATACATGAACCAGATATTTAAAAAGCTTTAAGCTCACTATGAAAGTTCATATCACTTGAGTATACCTTGTACATGTGTAACATTCTGTATGCAATTGTAGACAAGTATCTATCCTGTCCAATTTCTGCTTATGGCTCTGATGACCTATTTTGCTACTAACACAATCCCTCAAATACTAATATCTGTCATCCCAGTCCTTCCATCCTTTCTGGACAATTAGAGGTCCCAAGAAACCGACTATCCCTTTTTTCCACCCTGCCGCTTCCCCCCAGAGAAAGGGTCAAAGAAGAATCTTCTACTGCTAGTATCCTGCACTAGGAAATAAACAAGAAGAG